>QMFG01011010.1:0-29721 GCA_003314545.1 Ramaria sp. MG151 | reverse complement strand
GCAAGGATATGCAGAGGTTTCTTTTTCTTTTCTTTCAAGCCGTAGCATGTGCGCTATCTGGACCGCGATCTCAGAAGTGTGCACACACTCTTTGCAATTTATCCCAGGGTCGGATCTTGTAACCTTTCACATTGCGATCAGAAACGGTGAAGACCGATGCGAGATCGACTCCAAGATCTGCAGGTCACGCCGCTGCCATCAGTATCGATCGAGGCCTCTAGGTGAAGCAGGATGCTACAGCAGAAGCATCATTAATTCACAAAGAAGGCGAATTCCACTTCAATCCCAGAGAGTCCAGGATGACGCGTATACATGTCTGGGAAAACATTCGGGCCATTCGAGGCCAGGCCGGGGAGAGATTACAGCGGAAGAAGAGGTTTCACGAATAAAGATCTGAATGGTCGGGCTATGGATACAATGGATTGAGAAAACACAAGGGTGAAGCATGTGGTTGGGACGAGTACGATTCTACTGGCCTAAAAGAGGCCGTAGCAGATCCCGATGCAGAGTCAGGTCTAGGGGAGTGTAGGTAAGCAATATGGGAGGCTTGGTGGCGTCGTAGACCGAGTTCCTGGATAGGACCGCACGCTGGGAGAATAAATAAGAAAGGGTCCGAGCGCTCGGCGATTAGGCCTTGCGTGGGAAGCTTATCGGGTTTGGTGCCAAAGAAGATGTGCCGAAGGGGTGCCAGGCATTGTTTATTTGCTTTCATTTGGCTTTATTGGCTACGGAGTCCAAAATCCAGTCGTTCGGAGCCTGCCGGCAGTGCTCGAGGGGGGGGACTTTCGAGTTGGGAGTCCGACATGGGATTAGACTAATGCTTATTTTACAACTGCGCGCTACGCAATAATCCATTTTCTCGTCGCCCATATCGTATCTGCTCCCCCGAGGATTTAATATTCTTTTCCTGTCTCCTGTATAATCAACTCTGCCTCTTGCCTCCCCCGCTCCCCCCCCCCTGAATGTCTGCCTCCCTCCATCCCCAGGTTCCAGTGCCTTCTGCCATTGCCCCGCATCTACTGCACTCTCCGGTCAACTCACCCACAGTCGACCTGCACAACCTCATGGACGCTTACCGCGACAATGCCCCAAATTCACCTCTTTCTCTAGGCTATTCACAGTCCCCCGCTCCATGTTTACACAAGTTCCAGCACCAGGAGATTCACCCCCCGCTTCCGGAGTCTGTCACTTCCCCCAGCGGAATGCTCGTCGTTCGCTCCTACGGCCCTGCTTCTGCGCCCCCCGGAGCAGGACTCACGGCACAGGTAGATTTTACAAATTTTAGTGGTACCAACGTCCGTCTACGCATTGTCTTTGGCGACCTTGCCCTTCCGACCTCCGTGTCACCAAATGCACCTCTTCAGGAACGAGAGCCTGGTCAAGAACGGGGTGACTGGAAAATCAAAATCACGGTGCCTCCTGTCGGCCAAGCTTCAGTTCACATGGCTGAGATGGGCCCCGATGGTCGCCTAGAATGGCCCCTTACCCTTCAGGCCTTGGACTCTGGAGGAAATCTTCTCGATACGATAGGATTTGGCCTTTTTGCATACGAGAGTGAGTCGTGCTTACCCGTCTGGATCTTCCCTCTCTTCCCCAACGATCACATTGGAATGTGTCCATTTTCCTGGAACGCAAGTATTGTGTTTTGACGCCATAAGAGTTGATATATGCCTTCGTCACTGCCCACCTTGTCTTCATCTTCGCTTACGAACTACTTTCGTGACGGTTCTAGCAGGCATTTCAGTACCATCCAAACTGCCTTTTTCTTCGACGATATTCGATTATAATGGCAGGTCAAGGTCTCCGAACAAACGACCTCGTCACGACGATGGCGAGTATACTCCAAAGTTTCTTGCGGACACCGATTTCCGTCGCATGCCCATCAACAATTCCTTCTTGGGCTCACCGCAGATCCCGACTGCTCACCGCACATTCCTTGGGACTCCCCCGTCTTCCCTTTCGTCTTCTTTACGTGCTGGCATATCCATTCCCCAACAAGCCTTGAAACATCACTTTCAGCCACCAAATCACCCAGAACCTCAGGCTCAATCTCACCAAAGTGAGGCTCACTTCCTACCTCTTCCAGAAGTACGGCCCGTTCCGTCCAGTCCAGGTGCTCATTCGGACGATGCCCCTGCTCTCATTCGCACCACGCAACTCGGACACGACGCCAAACCAGAGCAGGCAAGCGTGGTCATCCAGGGTGAATTGGAGAGTATAAAACGCGGGTGGTATGTTCCTCACCAGGCTCTTCTTTTCTTTTCTCATTTTTCTCATTTGGTGTAGGACTGAGAGCGAATATGTTGGGGGGCGTCGTCTTGTCCAGTTCTGGAAGCGGCAAATAGCCACTACACTACATATATCTTTTGCTGGTATCTCGCCAAACGACTACAAAGAGAACACGATTGTAGTCTCGTGCATATATAGGAAAGATGTCAACGAATATTTTATCACCTCGGTTGACGTTATCTATCTCCTCGAAGCGCTCGCTGGCACCAGATTCGAAGTCGAAGAGAAGAACAGGATCAGGCGAAATCTTGAGGGATTCAAGCCCATGACTATTAGCAAGAACAAACGGGGGACAGAAGAATTTTTCCGGGTCATTATGGACTTGCCCCCGCCGAGACCGCGGAATATCGAGAAGGACGTCAAGGTATTCGAGTGGGGAAAGCTAAAACTGATGCTTGAAAAAGTATTCTCAAAATATGTGCGTCAGATTCTCTATTAGAGGCAGTTTTGTTTTGACATGTCCCTCAAACTAGTCTACCGTTCCTCTTTCTCGGGGTACACGATCGCTCGGGATCTCCGCTGTCGTGTGATCACTCACCACTGAGCATGTCGTTGAGCATCATCAGTGGGACAAGCAGCGAAGGCGGACGCGTGGAAAATCAAGATCTGGCCACGATTCCTTTAGTTTCTGGAGCTGCAGGGCTCCTGAAAATTCCACATCAACAGCTGTAGATTTATTTCCTTCCATCCGTCATCTCCTTATCCTTCTTTTTATCAGTTATGTATCAGCCCTGGGCCTTTCACCGGATGTTTCTCCTCTCTCACACCGCAAACCCTTTCTGCTTCTTTCATGTTTTGCCACACTGTAAGACTCGACCTCCCCCTCTCCATTGCCCCAATTTTCCTTTCTGTGTGTTTTTCTCAGCCATATTTTTGTAGTACTGTCTCTTTCCCCTCGAGCTGTCTTGTTCCCGTCTCTTGTACTAGACTGTACTCAGCGAAGGCCCCCCCTAGGATAGACTTTCGGGTGTGCTCTCTGTAGCATGTGCCGTCAAAATATCATACGACATCACTTGATATTATGTACGGATTTTAAAGCTCTACCTCAGTGATGAAAGAGAGAAAGAGGTTCAATTATATCGCTTCAAGTGACGAGCGCCTATGATGCACTTATTTTTTCCGTGTGGACTATTGCGGCCGTGTAAAGAATAGCACTAAGCCCGCCCGTCACGACCCTTAGGGAAACATGTCGCGCTTTTAGGGTGGTTGGACTGTTGGACCTAGCCTCTTGCCGCGGAGATCCCAGCGTTGGTTCTCCAACGTATCTCCAGCCCAGTGCCATGCTCCTCCAAAAGGATAGCGTTTTTTATTAAGAATAAGCGGAAGGGCGTAGACTGGGGTGTATTGGCCGGGAGGCACATGAAGGGCCGACCCTCAAACCATCAAAGGAATGGGTTCTTGTCGGAAGGGGACGAGTGCTTGGGCCTCGGTTGTTCCCGAAGCCTTCGACCTCCCCATGGTAGGTGCTTTCAGGCAATTCGGTAGAGAATTTATTATACTAAAAAACACTTGCTTAACCGATGTGCAGCTCATCTTCTCTGTCTTCAAGACTCTGACGGATCAAACGGTGACCGTCGAGCTCAAAAACGATCTCTGTATCACTGGCGTGCTCAAGTCCGTTGATCAGTGCGTCCGTCAATTTTCTTCTCATTTGTGGGGGTACGTACTCACCATTGGATTCTTTATCAGATTTCTTAACATACGACTAGATTCCATCAAAGTGTTGGATGAGGCTAGACACCCACATATGGTGGGAGCTTAGTCCAATCCAGATTTCAGGGCTCTAATTTCTTCGCCTCAGATGGCGGTGAAGAACTGTTTCATTCGTGGATCCGTAGTACGCTATGTACAGCTACCTGCTAAGGCCATGGATACAAATTTACTTGAAGATGCCACACGACGAGGTCAGCACCCCTTTCTTCCCCATTTTTGTAACAATGAACTTGATCTTAATATTGACTTGTACAGAGGCTGCGGCTCAAAATAAGCGGTAATATTGCTATAGGATATGTCAAGATATGACATTGTGGCCTCCACGTAATAGGACTATACCTGTCGGGGTGTGTAGAATACGTGACACACCGGCGGTGTTGACAACCGGGCATGCGCATACTCCGTAATAAAGTATAATAACTTCATGGAATGATCTCCTATTGAATTCGTAAGTTGGGATAGCGGCCAAGTAGCCGATAAGTGGTGCCCTCGGGGGCATCATACGCTAAGACAACTTCGGTGTCGGGGTTCCCACTTTCCGTCGCTATCGTCGATCTGTATTCCGCTCTCCTTCTCTTGAGTACTTGTATCCCTGCCTTTCCGAATTGGCGCCCACATTCGACATACTGGTGGAAAATGCCCTTCCTCTGACAACACTCGATGGCAAACGGTGCATTGGGACACGAAAAGCGTTTCGTACGAGTTAAAGAGGGCCTGCACATGCAAAATTCAAGAGTTGTGAGGGTGGAGGTGCCTGAGGTCGTTATCAAGAAAGGCACACTGACCACAAGACTCTCCAGCGCAACGTCAGGCTCAGCTTGTACCATCCAGGCAACATGCTGAGATAATTTCAGAAACACCGTGAAATCAGATTGAGAGTGTGGCGATTTCTGGAAAAGAAGTTTTAGGGCATGCAATAAGAATGTGAAGTTGATGGCATACTCGTTCTCTTGGGCCAAAGACGGAGACGCTTTCTACAACCAGCCTACTGGAGTCTTCGATATGATTTGACTCTTTTGGATCTATGACGCCAAGCCTGACATACGCATAAAGAACATCTCTGATACTGATACGAAGAATTATATCTTTAAATCGCGATGATAAATCGATATGGGATGCATTTTCTCGCAGTTTAGGTCGAGTAGGAGTCCAGATGTGAAGCTTTAGTGTTTTGTCTGTCTTGTTGTGCTCACGAATATACGACGGTAATTCAGAAGCTGAAAGGATTGAAGAACGTGATGAAGGAGGGAAAATATGCTTTGGAAGTGCCGGAGGGGGTCGAGGAGAGTCAGGGATCGGACTTGGTGGTCGTCTATGCTAGAGATGAAGTGAAAGCATTGAGTGAACAGAGCGATAGCATACCTTCTTTTTCTGATCTGCCTCCTTCCTTCCAATCCTACGTTATTACTGTTCTTGGAAAACGACTCATGAGCGAGCTTGAGGCAGTCCTGAGTGACCGATCCTCCTATGACATTCTTCAGCTCATTGATCTGTTCGAAACCTTGTTCGAGTTGGGAGCCAGTGAGAGTTGATGGTGCTACTAGAAGACCTGGAATCTTCCTGACAGTATTGACACGTTCTACCAGGTTTGTCAAATGCGCTATATGATTTTGCAGTGAGGTAATCGTCTCGTTGATCTGTGGTTCTGCAGTAGACATCGTTTACTTCCGCGGCAGTCATTGTGGCGTCTTCACACTTTGAATAATCGTAACTTTTTGTGACTAGGATCTGCTCCGAGATGGAGATGTCGGCTGAATAAACATGATAATGGACTCCACAACAAAATATTGAGTAAGAAATGGACCATGCATTTCGGAGAAATTGTGCAGTACAATCCATTGTCAAAGGGACAGTGCTAATCAACCAACGTAGACCAGACAGATTCAAATAAATGTGGGAGAGATATGCTGGAGTCAAAGGCAAATTCGTTACTTATTTGATCTCTACTAACTTGCATTCTAGGGGCACAATCAGATGCCGTCTGGAGACGAGAGAGGGCCTGCTTACCGAATTGCAGGATAGAAGAAGCGGGTATGCCTGATTGTGCCTTGTTACCGTACCCGAGTGCTGGGGGTATGATAAGCAATCGCTCTCCACCAACCTGCATTCCGGCTACACCCTGGTCCCATCCTTTAATGACCTCTCCCTTACCCAATCGGAATGAGAACTGAAACAATGTTAGCGGATCAATTGTGGCCTAAAAGAGCAACGTACTGGCTTGCCCTTCGTGTTTGAATCGAATACACTACCGTTTTGGAGTTTGCCGATATACCTGCAGAGAAGCTTCAGCGGAATAGGCTTTGGAAGCATGCAACTATAACGGACCTCATGGATACGGTATTGCCGGCTTTTGCTTGCTTGCCTGTGCCCACTTTCACATCCTTGATCTTTAAACCTCCACCCAACTCCTTCATGGTGTTACTGGTTGTCGACGCCTTCTCAGCATCGCCTTTATCTTCCCCCTTGTCCTTCTTCTTGTCCTTCTTTTTCCTTTCTTTCTTGGATTGCTTTGCCTCACCATTCTCCTTGGTCTCAGTCTCCGTGCTCACGGGAACAGCGGAACCACTCTCGCCTTTGAGCTTTTTATTAGCCTTTTTTGCTGATGTAGACGACATAGAGACATCAGCTTCTTGTTCGTCGGTCTCTCGAGGATGCTTTTTGCCAGCCGCAGGTTTGTCTTCGAGTTCTTCAAATCGTCTAAAACATCAAAGAAACTTGGCGTGATTCATAGGAAACGCAAATATATGAACGTACGCCTCGTCATCCGAGTCGTCTAGCCCGTCAAGTTCATCAGGGTTCATTTCGACGTCAGAGCTGACGTCGCGCAGATCCACAGATTCTTCCTCGTCACTAAAGTCTGGAGGAAGATCTGATGGCAAGGGTGCCTGGTCTAAATATGATCTTTAATACCAAGGTGGCCCGATCATGAACAATTTTACATACCGACATAATTACCAAACAAATGGATAGAACTTGCGGGTACGTCAGGTTTTATTTTACCCACAGTAGCCAGAAGACTCACTTTTTTCCAACCACCTCGAACTCGACTACGTCTTCCTCCAAGAAAGTTATGTCCAAAGCCGCCTAACCAAGTCATCAGCAAAAAAGCATTTCATCGTGTGTAGACTCTCACTTGTTCTACCTACGATGAATGTTTGTCTTAGCACGTTTGAAACATTATGTGAATCAACAATAGACTTACGGCACCAGGTGTCAAGGAGCATAGCGCAATCTCGGTCTTTTTTGCCTTCTTTTGAGGGCTTTTTTTGGGAGAATCTTCGTCCTCATCCGAGCCCATGTCGGACAATGGCGGTGGCTCATAGGTAACTTTCAGAGTTGACCTCGCCTTTTCATCTTCGAGTTTGGCCCCCAGCGCAGCATTCGTGATTTTGAAGTCGCGAAATACTTCGTGCGTCACCTTTTTTCCGGGAGAGATAACAAGAGACCAGGTAGCAATGGCGACAACCATTTTCGTGTCGTAGCGGTAAGAAAATAAAGTGGAAGTAAAAGATGGATGGCAAAGAAAACGCGATCGACAATTTTATAAAGCCGGCTCCATCCGTCGGAGTTTGATACACCGCGGCGGCGAAGCGAGAGGCCCTTCTATCAAGTACATGCATATTCAAGGAAAATACTATATATCTTACACATCAAAACGTTTGATCACAATTCTACCGTTAAGAACCACGAGAATCTGGCGTTCGTCAAAGAGAACTCTCGCAGACTCTGGTAAGGGATTCAACGTCTCGGATTTGACTTCGACTCCCCCTCGCTCTAGATCCCATACCCACAGGCTTCCGTCTCGCGATAAGCTTACGCACCGACCGTCGGCAACAGAGAGTGCTTGTACTGGACTTGTATGCCCGTTTAGCGTACGCACAAATGTCAGCTTCGGCCCCGCCGGGCGTGAACGGGAAGAAAGTCGGTAGAGTTGAATAGAACTTGTAGCTGCGCCTGCTAATACAACATACTTGCCATCCGTGCATGTAGAAGAGACCTCGGAAAGTTTGAGCGCGTATTGATCACTTAAAGCCCCTGATAACTCGGGGGTTAGCGGTGACCATCCAGGGTTGAGATCGAATGCGCCTGTGGACTGAGTCGACTGCACGGTAAAGGAAGATATCGCAAGCTCCGTGGTCGCGACGGTCCAATGTGATGGATATACAGGCACCGAGTATGCCAGTACGAGCTTGTAAGTCTGTGGCGAGGGATTGGAGAGGACGAGGGATGTGGGGGGATATGAGGTGAAAGAAGTCAAAGTCTGTGTGATTCGTATCTGGGGGTGACAGTCATCCGGCTTGTGAGATGGTAACTCGAAAATCGTTAGGTCAAAGGACGCAGAAAGTGTTATGAGTAACGGGTGATGGTATACTGCCTGTACTATTGACGATGTCCGAAGTCGTCTTGTGGTGGGTACATATGACAAGATTTCTATCGATTCCTTAGGATTTGAGGGAAAGGTTCGGAATAGACAAAAATGCCCGATAGAATAAAATACAGCGAGACGATATTCAGGACCAGTGGGTTGCGACTGATCTAATGCCATAGCCGTGACGTTGTTGAACGGATTCGAAGGAATTGATGATGCCGAAAGCGAGTGCACAGCATGATCTGCGGTGTGCAGCATGATTTGAGGGGAGGGGGAGGGGAGGGGGGATGCTGTGATAATCACTCCACCGGCTAAAACCACATGAACGGGTAAATCTGGATCTTCAGAATCCTCCCATGTTATTTCCTCTTTAGCAGAGGAACGTCCTAGTACATGTTTGAAATGATGACAGGGAGAACGATGAGGGGATTTGGGAACGGACCTGTTCGCCAATTACAGCTTATGCGAAACATCTGCTTCCAGTCCTTGACTGGTTCAGAATGAACTTGAGCACGACTAGGTAACGGCCGGACCTCCCTGCCATCAAGTCTAACCGTAGCAGACGATAGGAATCCTCTGCTTCCACGGAGTCTCGATCTCCCAAATTCTTTTAAATAAAGATTTCTCCATAACTGATTTCAGCGAACCCAAGGTTGTTCAATGGTTTTCAGAAAAGCTTGCAATTCGAGATATATACCTGGTTATCGAGTGAGAGCCGTGACCAGTTGGAATTGGTCCGCTGAATGTTGCAGAGGTCACTGTATGACAGATATGAGAAGATGGAGAGTATCAATTCGTCGTATAGTGAATTATCGAAATTTGTAGAGAGAGGATTTTGCCCTAGCATCTCTGAGGGTTGTGTACGTTTCATCGGAGGAGTGGAAACTGAACCTGGAGACAGTGATCTTTTCTTCATTATGGAAGACACCAGGTAGGTATAGGAGTGTAGCATAATGACTAAGTTGAATCTAATTTAGGCACCGCCAGTAGCGCCTGCATCTCTACGAATTCCAAATAGCTCAACAAGATCTGGGAGATTCTGAGTACGTATAAGATAAGCGAAATAATGGAGCTACCTTGAAGTCTGGCCTCCTTCTTTTGTCGTTGCGTTTCAGTTGTCCTGATGCCTGAGAATGCCTAAATGAGGGCGATGTTCAGCATAATCCAACGACGACAAGTATAATGCTTACTTGTTTAATGAGAATCTTCTTTCGTTCCTGTATCTCGAGGACCTAATGTCGTTGCATTTAAAAGTGTTTAGCATAATGGTGTTTCCCAATGGCGTGGTATTCCAACCTTCGCTTCTACTGTGTTTTCAGCGACCAGCTGATATACATGTACCGGTTTGGTTTGGCCAATTCGATTACATCTGTCAATCGCCTGACTTTCAATTCCCTCCTCTGGACAATTATGGTGTCAGTAAATTGAACAAGTTCCAAAATATAGGAGGAAACAGTTACGTACGCCACCAAGGATCCATTCTTGTTGGACAGGTTATTCATCAGGGGCAAACCAGGAAAAAGAAACGATTGACTCAACAGATAGACCTAGTGCGGGTCCAATTTATCAGTTGCGATATTCGTTCTAGAGGGCTAGTACTGACATGATTCGCGACTGTGAGATTGAGCCCCAGGGCTCCCGCCTTCAATGAAATAAGCATTACCACTGGAATTTCACAGTCACTCAATGCGTAAGATTGACTGGTTCGCCTTGGCTTTGACTTCATCTTGGCCTTTCCTTTCCCCTTCTTTGCTGTACACGTGTTGTCAAAATCAGAATCGTCGAGAGACGAACCATCATCGTCACTTCGCTTCTCTAAGATAAAGTCACAGTTATGTATGTCGTCGTCTGAATCCATGAGAATTTTGGCCACAGAACGGCGGCTGCGCTTTGTTATCGGCGGAGCAGTTTTAACTTCCAGAGGTATGCTGAACCTCTCAAGGACTTCCTGGCGCCGACGAGCTGACATTTGGCCATCAAATCTAACATAGGGGATTCTGCCGAACTTCAATGACTAGTGTTGCGTAAGGTTGTTTGGACTTACCCATTTTCTTCGAGGGCCTCGGAAATCTGCAAGGGGGGTACCGTGACCAACACAATGAATGAAACGTCTGGAAAATACCTTAGTCAAAAAGCCGGTGAATTGGGAGAAAACTAGAGATTTCTCTGTTTTCGGCGTGAGCTGCAGGAGGTGCACAAGTTGATCTATCTTGGCAGAAGACCCGGCACGAATTCCTTTAGTATCTTCTTCCGGTTCAGGCGGCAGGGGAGCTTGGGTGAGGTCGGTAGGTGGCGGGGGTTCGATCAGATCTGACAGGTTGATGCTTCGACGATCCTGGATCACAAGGTATTGGTAGGTACGCTTGAGGGAACAGATTAATACTCACCATAGGACACTTCGTGTCTCTAGAGATCACCTCCAAGATGCATGCAAAACAAAAGATATGAGCGCATGGTGTTATACGAGGGTTCGAAGCTTTACGTCATAATTATCATTCATATCACAAACTTATAGGAAAATGGACGAAGGTCTTACTAATATCAAAGCAAATGGGACACTCTTCCCGATCCTCTATTGCTTGAACAAGCAACGCTGAAAGCCGGATACGGTCTGCTGGTGTGACAGGGATGGCAGGAGCAGGTTTATCGGGGTCTTCCGACATAGAGCGGAGCTGGTCGATATAATCTTGCGGAACCAGTCCCGGATGGAGGGTGAGCTGCCTTAGTCTTGTAAGAAGTGACAAAACGTTGGTCGGCATCTGAAAAAACAATGCCTGATGCATGAATGTCTGGTCCAGTAGATATTATCTTAACAAGCTGACATTCTGGCCGCTAGAACCATCTTGACGTTCAATGTAGGAGGCGAACCTTTCTTTTGACAGTGACTCGACTTCATCGTATAATTCCTGTGAATATGTGAGTAGGGGTGTCATAAAGGAGAACTTTGGGTACGCTTGAACTGTTGCATCACTTACTCTAGTTGTTTTGTCAAGCTGCACTGGGATTAAAGTCATCTCGACCGGTGGTAGGGGAACAAGGTGCTCTCCTTTACTGTTTTGCATTTCCTTTGTGCGACGAATGCATATATGAGACATCAATGCCTAAAAGAACTGGTCGATGCATGCGTTTATGAACAATACGAAAGAGTTTCTTACACGCAACAACTCTGCACCTTCGGGTGCCCCTTGCGCTAGTGGGCGCAAAAGAAGGCGTTTGTAGTATTCATCATTGTCGAGGGGACGACAAATTTGTAAGAATTGTAGAAGGGATCCAAGATCCTGCAATAAGGGTTTTATTATCAATCGGAACTCGAATAGAATTATCCTTACTTTCGGCGAATTTATTATAGGGGTGCCTGTCACAACCTATTTGATTCGCAATGAGAAAAAGGGAGAAATTCAAATTCGAAAACCATACCCATCTTCGCTGGGCATCTAATTTCCTGACTGCGGTGGCCATTTTCGTTTTGGGGTTACGAATTGTGTGGCCTTCGTCCAGGATGATACGCTATCCAAGAAACTTAGTCAACTAACTAATATATAGTATAGATTTCTCGCCTTCCATTTCACATTGAACAAGCCACCATCAGACTTCTTTTTTTTCTTAGATTGTCCGTTCATGTCGGTTTTAGTCGCGATGCCATTGTTAGCACTGTAGTCCTGTGCCACTACCTGATAAGTCGTGATGATTACGTCAAATTCTGACAAGTCTTCGGGGGGGACGTTTCGTCCCGAGTCATAATATATATGGTAAGCAATAGTGCCACTTGTACAGTGTTCAGATATCTGTGTCTTCCAGTTTGACAGGACGGAAAGCGGAACGACTACACAATATCAAGTCAGACAGCGGCACAACTCATGAAGACTCGATGCCAACCTATTAAGGTCGTGTTGCTAAAACCACAGGGCACATCTTTTTTCGTCGCAATAATGAGAGCAAGCATGGTGAGTGTTTTACCTTAGTGGAATTGTTCAGTAATGAGTGGAGGCGCTTGCCATATAAACCTACCCAAACCCATGGCATCAGCCATTAGACCTCCCCTACCTAAGACTGGCTTGGCTGCTTGAGGGGTCTTCGTGGCAAGATTCAAATAATAGCTCTACAAATAAACATGGATTGGTGGAGGAGAGTCCTGATGGTTGGCTATACCTTGGAATTTCCTGGCACCAACTTGAGCTGCCAGAATTGAACCGGTCTGTCAGACTCAGCTTGTGGAAGCGAGGGATATTCTCGCTCAAGGCACCACTGTAAGGCCTGACTCTATGGGATGAACTAGTAAGATCTGGAACCAGGAACGTATTAACTAACAAACTTGATGTCGAAGGAGGTCAACAGTAAGCTCCCCAGATGCCACACACGGTGGGGATGGATGCTCAGCCAAATTCAATACATCCTAACTTGAATGAGTAAGAGATGAAAAGAGTTGGTTAGTGCTTACGTCAGTAGTACAAACTGAGTCCAGTAGAGACATCCTTCGTCCCTCATCGTCGACTTTTTCCAGTGAACTAAGTATGGTGCGAAGCTCTGCCGCCTTTCGTAGTGCTTCCATTTGGTCCTCGTGGGCTTTCCGCTGAGAAGCGGAGGTACCAGTCACCGGCTGTAACCTCGATGGTCCAGCTGTTGAAGTAGATCTGGTTGGAGATAGAGCATAGGAATAGTCACAAGGTTGACGTTGATGGCCCGCTGGACGCATGGCATCTGTGAAACCTAGAACGAAGTGAGCATAAAAGGTGAAAAGCTTGACATGATCTACTACATACCTTGTTGTTTAGGCGTGGCCCAAAGTAAAAGAGGTTCCAGTTGAGAGCGCTTATGAGAGGCACCGTAAATTTTTAGCGTCCTTCGGGGTAAGGGTAAAATATCAAGACAGAGCAGAGACCGGTAAAAGATGCTCACATTGAAATAGAGTACTTGAACTGGTTGAGATTCCCCTGGTGGATAACCCCTGTAACGTGTCAGGCAATGTCACACTTTAGCAGGAAATCATCACCTTCAACTGTGATGAAATTGCGATCAATCAACGGAGCGATTTTGGACGCTATGTTGCGAGGGATATGTCCAACTTGCGTGCCGGAAATATTTAAAACTTGAATGGCGTTGGTGTCAAATTTGTTTTGCGGTTCCCGTACAAGAGCCACTTCCTCATCAGGACCAACCATACCTAAACAAATTCGTGAAAGCTACCATCGAAGAAATTGAGGCCCTTGCCTTTATAATATTGCAAACCGACGACGTTTGCAGAGAGGGATACATAAAGTTCGTCCTTGGCCTCGTCCTGTGAATCGTCGAAACACTCGTCAAAGTCTTCATCTGTTGCCTGTGACCTCGAGGATGCAGCCAAGGACCGACTTGGAGACTGCCTCGCCTTCCGCTTTTGGCTATCTGTGGGCTGACTGTTCGCGTCCAGACCAGACACGGTGGAGCTAATTCTGCGGGCCTTGACATCGTGCCGAACCATCTCCTGATCTTCAGGACTAAAGCCTCTCAAGTTAAATCACATATAAGCGGGGTTGTTGGAAAAGCAGACCGTAAGGAACGAAAGCCGGATATATTTTCCAAGCGCACAGCGGCGAGTTTTCCAAGGACCTTTCCAGCACATTCCCTGTTGTCGTTGAAGCATGAAGACATACATTGAAAGGTTCGTTAAGAGTCATGTACCAGTGCATCCATGAAGTAGTTTCCCCATATTGCTCGTGTGTGGACTTTCGTCCGTATCGCAGAGCGCCCTTAGAGATCAGTGTACCCCTGCATGCACCATGGCATTTTGCTCGTCCAGACTTTGCATACTAATAGGGGAGTAAATTTGACGCATTGTGGAGCACTGGTACGACGACGAAGCGGTAAGGGAAGGTGTAAACTTGCCTCTAGGACATGCTTCTGTGCACTCATATTTAAAATTAGCTAGTGGAGACGCGCTTGTAGTTGTTTGGTAGCGTGTCCTGTGCCAAAACATATGCTACGCCAACCGCCGAAAAAATAAATCACGTGCGCACGTGCAGTGTTAGCTAATACTCAAGGACAATGATTTTCAAGAGCAACAGTATCTTGCGTGCTCATTTTTAGTTCAAAATCAAAGATGATTTTGAAAAAAGAAATATTTTTGAATCCCTGTAATCTTTTCCACTTCAATTCTCACAAGCCACGAACAGGCGCAAGTCACGGACAGAGTTTGACTCAAGATTTCATTGGCGATTGATGCAAATATCATATAGAAGCTCCTTGATGTTCGCAAGGCCAAATTGCCAAAAAACTGGGTTTTCTCAGGAGAAATTTTGCCAAGACAACAATTTACTAATGTCCTGAATGCTAGTTCAACCCCATCTACTCCAAATTTCTGGGATATTTGTAACTGGATGTAGATTCATGGGTGATAACTTATCTTAAAACAGAATAGACTACTATCTACTACACTATGTTGAGTATTTTGAGTATTTTATTTCACAGGTGATTAAGCTATTATATCAAAACAAGCAAACATTGATTTTTTTTTCAAGTTGCTATACATGTGGTGCATGACTTTCAGGGCTCAGCAATGGAGTTCCTGAGTCCAGGCCAAGTATTGTAATATATTTAGATATGCTGGTATGTGCATATTCATTTGCCCCAAGATATCTGCACAGGTACCTACTGTAGGGGACAAAACCATTCACATGTTGTAAACACTTTGATTGTGTAGCAAATAATGCAATTGTCAGAATTCAAATATCAGTGATAAAAGATGTAGATAAATGTGGTGTTAGTAAATCTGTTCGGAAATGTTTCCAATGATAATGGAATGGTTTTCTAAAGTGAACAGAAATCCTACAGTAAAAGCGAATGGCTTTCAGAAGGTTTGCGAATAAAGTACATTGTTCCGAAGAGATAGAGGTTCCAAAAGGACTCTATCTTGTGGATTGAATGAACTTTGCAGTTCATGTTGATCACAGCCAGTGATTTCACATTCTGATGAAGTGTGTTAAATATAACCAGAGTCAAAGTGTGTACTCAAATATAAAGTTGTTGTTCAAGATAATTTCTAGGACGAGTTGGCAAGTTTGAGCAAAGCAATGAAGTAGACGTACAATAATTGAACTATGGAATATACATGCGAATGTGCTAGCTATATACTGAACGATTCAGAAGGAAGAGCGAATGGGAATGAGTCCGTGAGGGTTGGAAAGTAGCTAAGGTATATGTATACTAATTAAAGGCCATAGGAAACAAAGAACAAGGGTGGTAGGAAAATTGTGAATGAAGAAAAAGATTAACAGACCAACAATAACTCTTGAAACATGTTTCCGAATCACATGGCTCTTCGGGTAGAACTAACCATCCCTAAATCCTTTGGAGGGTGATCCTGAGGGTCTAGAACATTCATATCATAGAGTATGATGATATGGAATGTCATCGCAAGCTTCCACACAATAGAACTAACTCAATCAATGAGTTCATTGGAAAAGATGGGGATAGTGATGGGGATAGTGATGGGGATAGTCAGGGTGCTTCTCTTTCAGAAAATATTATGATCGGACCTGGTTATTGATTGTTTCACTAAACACTTCATGGAGTGATTCCTGAACTGGATTGGGTGACTGGATCAAATGTGTGCGAAGTATTGAGGCAAGGGTGATTCGGGATTCAGAAGATCCATTCGGAAAGATTGGTTCAGAAGGACAATGATATAGACAAGGTGTCCATATTGTGATCGTGACAGCAATGATCACATAAGCACAAAATCTGATATAGTTTATCATGATAGCCCTACATTCTAGCTTGAGGTCACTCACCAGGATGATTATGTAATTCTCAATATTGGCCAAGATATTAATTATTTAAAATAATCAAACATGTGAATGGTTTTGTCCCCTCTATTTTTTTCATCAAAAAAAGGTATATATTAGTATTTGGTTTAGCCCCCATTTGCCCTCATCACAGCCTGCACCCTCCTAGGCATACTCTCAATTGAATTCTGACACACCTCAGGCTCTATCTTGTTCCATTCCACCTGAACCCTCTTCCACAACTCATGCGCTCCATTAGGGGGTTTTCATAGTCAGAAAAGCTTTTTTTGACAATAGTCCAGAGGCATTCAATGGGATTCAGGCCAGGAGACTGAGCTAGCCACTTCATGACCTCATAACCATGGTCAGAAAACCATTGGGTGGCCTTCTTGCATATGTGCTTGGAGTCATTATCCTGTTGGAAAATGATGTCAGTAGACTCTTTACCATAATACTCCAGGCTAGCTGGAAGATCTTCATCCAAAATCTGTCTGTACAACTCCCCATCCATCTTCCCATCAATTTTGACAGCATATCCAGGTCCTTCCCACAGCATACAACTTCACACCATCACAGAACCTCTACCAAACTTCAGTGTTCACTCAACCAGTCTATCATTCAAAGACTCTCCAGCCTTTTTATAGACCCCCCTCCTTCCATCTGACTCCAAGCAATTGATTTTGATCTCATCTGACCAGACAACACACTTCCAGTCCTCTACAGTCCACTCTAGATAAGCTTCTGCAAACTCCCTCCTCACCTTCCTATGCCTTGCACTAAGAAGTGGCTTCTTCTTCTTCACAACTGCCTTCATCTCTGCCTTCTTCAGATGCCTCCTTACAGTTTTAGAGGCCAAGGGTTGATTAAAAATGTTTTGAGCATCTGGGTGCCTTGGGTCGCATTCTCAATCTTCCCTCTTTCCATGAGATGCATGATATGATGGAGATTGGAGGGGGAAATCTTGGAAGGGTGACCACCAGAGGACTTGGTAATGTCAGGACAGTGTTTCCTGCAAATCTTGGAATGAAACCAACAGAGACTTCAAGGTAGGAAGGAATATAATGGCCAGAATGACCAGATTTAAGCAGTTGGATGATAGAGTCAACTTTGGCAGCAGAGAGGAACTTTATGTTTGAAAACAAGGGGGTATTTGGTGTTGTTTGGATATAAACAAGCCTTAATTATGATCTTGTGATATCATGTGACTGTCAGAATCCAAATATCAGTGATAAAAGGTGTAGATAAGTGAAGTGTTAGTGATTCTGTTTGGAAATGTTTCCAATGATAATAGAATTGTATTCGAAAGTGAAGATAAATCCTACAGTAAAAGCAAATGGCTTTCAGAATGTTTGCAAACAAAATGCATAGTTCCAAAGAGATAGAGGTTCCGAAAGGATTCTATCTCATAGATCAAATGAACTTTGCAGTCCATGTCAATCACAGCCAATAATCTCACATTCTTTAAAGTGGGTTTAACTATTAAAAGTAGAATTGGAGTGCTTACTCAAATATGAGGTTGTTGTTCCAGGTGAATTTAGGATGAGTTGGCAAGTCTGAGTAGAAAAATCAAGTTGACATACAATAATTGAACTAGGGAATATACATGCGAATGCTCTACCTATATACTGAGCAGTTCGGAAGGGAGGGTGAATGGGAAGTAGTCCTTGGGGATCGGAAAGTAGCCAAGGTACATGTACACTAATTAATGACCATAGGAATAGAAGAACAAGGGAGGTAGTAAAATTGTGAATGATAGAAAAGATTAACGGACCATCAATAGCTCTTGAAATGTGTTTCCGAATCGCATGGCTCATCGGGTAGGGATAACCATGTGCAAATCCTTCGGAAGGTGATCCTGTGAGTCTAGAACATTCATATTATAAAGTCTGGTGATAGGGAATGTCATTGCAAGCTTCAATAGAATGGAAATAACTCGATCAATGAGTTCATTGGAAAAGATGGGGATAGTGATGGGAATAGTCAAGGTGCTTCTCTTATAGAAAAGGTTATGATCAGACCTGGTTATTGATTGTTTCACTAAACACTTCATGGAGTGATTCCTGAACTGGATTGGGTGACTGGATCAAACATGTGGGAAGAATTAGTCGAGAGTGGTTCGAAATTCCGAAGGGGATCTTCGGAGATGATCGGAAAGCCATACTTCGGTGCAATGACAGGGAGGTGTTCTAAAACACTATCATGACAGTGACATGTCACATGATTTTGAGCCCTGTATGTATCATTTTTTGATGAAAAAAATAGAGGGGACAAAACCATTCACATGTTTGAATATTTTAAATAATTAATATCTTGGCCAATATTGAGAATTACATAATCATCCTGGTGAATAACCTCAAGCTAAGATGTAGGGATATCATGATAAATTATATCAGATTTTGTGCTTATGTGATCATTGCATTATTTGCTACACAATCAAAGTGTTCATGTCATGTGATTTTGAGCTTTCTTTCATTCATGCATGATGTGGGCGAGCAAGGAATCTATTGCTGTCACCACCACCCTCTTGCGCAGCTGGACTGAATCCAGGCCATGCTCAAGCTGGTGGAAGCAAAAATACATGAAGCTGGAAAAGAACAAATTGGGGAAGTGGAAGGGTGGGTGCAAAAAAGAGCAAAGCAGCTCAAAGTGTATGCTATCGAGTGTGCTGGTGAGAAACTGCGAGGTGAATGAATGAACTATGTACCTATCAAGTGCACTGGTGAGAAACTGCGAGGTAAATAACAAAACAAAACTAAGGGGCTTATATATATATATACTAAATCTATCGTGGACTGAGTGGATGAGACAAAGGAAGATAAAAAGAATGTGGAAGCTGGAGATCATGTGCCTCCTCTAGAGACCACAGACAATTTGTTTGTCTGCACTATCTCTCTCATTTGTGCATGATATGGGCGAGCAAGGAATCTATTGCTGTCGCCACCACTCTCTTGCACGGCTGGACCAAATCCAGGCTGTGCTCAAGCCATTGGAAATGCAAAGTGAAGGGCAGGATGCCCGGGAGGCTGAGCAGCGGGTACAGCCCAGTGAAGACGCATGGAGAGGTTAAGGATGCATGAGTGGGAGGACTCTATATAGAGCTTGTAGGCATCGCTGCACCATCTTCCTAGCATCTGGATCTCATACTCTGCGAACTTGGCCTCAGCAGCAGCTGTAGCAGCTCTGTGTCAAAAAGAGTGACCTGAGAACAAGGAGGCATCAAAGCCTGCCAGTGTGAGTAGGCTGCACAGGTTGGCGACAAAGGCTGAGTATTGAAGGGGGGTGTCATCATTGTTGCAGAACAATGTGGAGCTTGGGGTATGGGGGTCTGCCTTGAATAAGAATTGCAGGGTTTTGACTGCACAGGTGGTGGTTTCAACAGTGGCAACATAGGTGGTGACTCCTTTACGAAATGGGTCGGTCTTGGATGCTGGGAATGTAATGCTAATGCTTAGAGGGGTGGTCAATGGATGGGAAGAAAGATATTGCTCCGCGTGTGAGGTGAGTGGTGGAGTCAAACCCTCTATGTTTATCTCCTTTGATGGTGAACTCTCCAGATTGCAGGAATCCTGCAAATGCAAGTTTGATGGTGGCATACATGTTTGCATGCTGGAGCAAAGTGCATGGGGTAGAGATGCTGGCAATATGCTGGAGAATGCTAAGGGTGATAGGGGTGGTTGGTTTTCTGTCCTGGTCTCCAAAGTAGCACTTGATGCCTCTGATAATGTGTTGCACCATTGGGGACTCAATGGCATCGTATGGTAGGTCAGAGTCGATGTGGAGGGACTTGACATGCTCCAAGTATGCTTTAATGGTTGATGCGAGGATTCTCTTGGAGTATCCAAGGTGGGCCATCCATTCAAGGACTGCTGCTTTATTGGCTGGGATGTAAGATCAGTCATTGTTGAGCAGATGGGGGTGGAGGCTAAGGAAGTCAATGAATGACTGGTGCCCTGTGCTGTAAGTTTTCTGAGTGGAGGCAGCAAGTCTGTGCCACAGGAAGAAGGCAACTGGGGGTGTGAGATGAGCATTGATCTGATACTCAGTGAGCTGGGGGGAGATTTTGTAGTTCTGTCGAGATAGGGAGGGTGCAATGTGGAATAGGCATGAAAATTCAAATCAGGAGGCAGCATCAGCAAGTGCATTGGAGGCAGAAGGAAGCCAAGAAGAAGAAAATGAAAACTCAAGGAATGCTGCTAGCATGACAATTTGCCAGGCTACATTCATGGTGAATCTTGTTTTGGTTGTTTCCTTGGTTAGTGTTGCAACTATGGCTCCATTATCAACATGGAAAACAACATGATGGTGTCTCCATAGATGGCCCCATTGAAGTATAGCTTGCAGAACTACGTAAATTTCCTTGAGTTGAATGTCCCAGCAGTGGAAGCACTGGGGAACATGTGATGAGAATCATAGATTGTCGAAGACACCTCCAATACCTTTAGTGCCACTGGTGTCAGAGTATACATGGATGGTGGGGTAGGAGGGGGCTATGATTTGGATGCCATTCCAGCCCTGTGTGAAAATGTGCCACCAGTGGATGTCTGCTCTGGCGTAGGCTGGTACTCTGCAGCATGTGAACTGGGATTGGAAAGTCATGGAAAAGTCAATAAGGTGGCATATAAAGGTTCTGGAGTGTGGGATGACTTGGGATGCAAATTGAAGGAAGCCTATAAGTTCTTGCAGTTGCCGAAGACACATGGTCATTGCAGCTGTGGCCACTTGAGGACATCTTGTAATTATTCTAGCTTGTCGGGTGGGAGCTGTGCCTCCATAGCAAGCATGTCAATCTCAATACCCAGAAACTCCAGGAAAGTGTATGGCAGAATTGTCTTATCCTGTTGGAAATTTGGGCCCAGTTTCCCTCCCAGCAACTGGCACCAAGACACCACAGTGTTGGCAGTATACAAAGATGTGCATGGATGGAAAATGGTAAGGAAGTCATCCAGATAATGACGCAGATCCCCCAGGATGTGGTGAAGGATGATCCAGTGAAGTCCTTCTGCGAAAAGATTAAAAATATAAGGGGCCAATCACAAGCCAAAAGTTAAGACAATGGCATGGTAAAACTGTGACTGCCAATGGAATCCAAGTAAGTGCCATTGAGAAGGAGCTACTGGGATATGATGGACAGCTTCTTTGAGATTGAGCTTAGCAAGGATTGTCCCTGGGCCATATGTACGAATGGCCTGGAGGGCACTTTCAAAAGACTTGTACTGGATGTGGGCTTCAGAATCAGGAATACTGTCATTGACAGAGTCTCCATGGGGCCATGAAAGGTGGTTGATAAGCCATAATTTACAGCTGCATTTGCATGAAGCCAAGCCAAGAGGGGACAATTGAAAGTCCTTTAGAGGAGGGGACAAATAAGGTCCATGTGTATGTGAGTTTTCGAGAAGCTTGCTGATGGCAGAGCTAACTGCTTCAGGATTGTTGTTGCAGGAAATAAGATTTTTGCAAGTCTGGGGATGGTTGTCTGCTTTAAAGCCAATTAAGGCTCCATAGTCTATTATATGAAGTAGAGTGTTGATGAAAGTGCGGTTGGGGTAGTCACATAAGTGGAACTCCCAAGCATCTCTATTAAGAGAGGTTACTACATGTGGAAGATTGTGAGAGCAAGAGGGGGGAAGTTACAGCAAGGGTCTGTATTAGGACACTGGGGTGGGGGGTCTTTTGGTGCAAAAAGGTGCAAAAAGAGTAGAGGTGACAGTGAGGAGGAAACAGATAATGACTGAGAGACCAGGGGAGTGCCATGTGGGCATTGGTGAGGGCCTGGCAAGGACAATCTTGCCATGCCAAAAACCTAAGATGTTTTCTTGGGGCACTTGGAAATCCCATGGTCGGTACTGTCACAGCCTCGGCACTTGTGATCCTGCAAGCACTTTTCATGGTAGCATGTGCAGAAATTGAAGTCATTGCAGGTTTGACTCTTTAAAGTGTCGCTCGTTTCCTTAGATACCTTGTCATGGCTGGAGTGGGTGCATGCATACCCAACAAGGAAACAGTTTTGGCATTTGGTATCAATCTTTCCCCATAGGGAGTAATTGCCTTGGGCCATTTCAGCAATACACAAAGCATGAACAGCAAAATGGTAGTTAAGGACTGCCGTCCATTAATACTCAAGGTGTAAAGTATTGAGGAAGCTCATATAGTTGTTGCAGCCAATGATGAAAGGGATAATAACAGGAGGTGGGGCAGAGGCTACAACTTGTGCTTGCAGTATGCTAAAATAGCATTGCAGAAGATAATGGAGGGATTCAAAGGTCAGAAAATCCTTTGAAGATTGGGGCTTCTCCTTGTGTACCAATATCCTGTTTTCATACTCCAGGTTAGAGGCAATGTGTTTGTCACAGATGCATGTGTTGAGCTTGGACATTTGACCAGGCTGAAGCATGTAGCGGCCAATTGCCAGCAGCAGCAATTCCTCTACATCAGGAAAGAGATATTGAAGAGAGGATGTACCATGGCCAGTGTTGTTGACAGGCAGCATGAAATTGCTATGTGGGAGTGGGGGTGCTGGTACCGTTCCTAAGAATGTCAACTGGGGAACTGGTGAGGGGATTGAAGTTTGAGCAGTCACTGACATGGTTGGGAGAGCTGATTGCGGAATAGATTGAGTGGCTGCTGGTGGCAGTGGCTGTTGGTGAGATTGTGTGGCTTGGATATGTTGCAAGAGCATGTCTTGGCCCTGGGAGACTTTTAACAGGCCGGCAAGTATCAAGCTTGCTGTATTATTTTCATTGGGGCTTATGATTGAGGGTGTTGCAGCAGCACCAGGGTGCAGCAATGATGTTGCAGTTTGCTCAGGCTGTTGTCACAGCACATTGTCCAGAGAGGAAGAGCCAGCAACTTCAATAATATCGGGCATTGCTTGGGGGCTAGCTTCAGAAGATAGAGGAGTGGCGGAGAGTGACAAAAGGTCAAGGGATCTCAGGTGAAGTATTACTCCAAAGTCTTCGATATGTAGTATGATTCTTAGAAGTTGTCAGAACCCACGCTGCTGAACCAAACCTCCGGCCCCTCAGACCCGAACCCCCATTCACCTCAAACCTGTTTCATATCCATCCTATCTGTTTGATCTCTCTTTGTGTAGCTTACGACCCTGACCTCGGTCATCTGGTCTCCAATCCCCGAACCCCTCCATATATAAACTACTTGTTCATGTACATGAAAGCCAGTTCTGATATCGACTAAGATACCCAAATATATTCTATCTCTAATCTTTACGCTCCTTCGTCCCTCTTGCTAAGGTCACGCCCAAACTTCGGGTGACCTCGGGCCTTGTCTGAAATATGGGACAGGACTCTGAGCTGGCGCAGCACATAAGCTGAAGCCAAGTCCCATCCACCCCGTTCGCCGAGCCTCGGCCCCCCTCGGCCCCCCGACCCCAAACCTCGGTCGACTCTATCCTGAGTCCCAACCTTAACTCTGCCTCCGCTCTGATTCAGTTCTTAACAGAAGTCTCTGGAGAACAGGTTTTGCTTTTGCCTTTGCTGTTGTTATGCTTATTGACCAATGCCACTGGGCATTTAGGAATTGCTGTTTGGTTGCATCATCCAAATGTTGCCATACAATGGTGTGGCCTGCAAAAAAGAGCAAAGCAGCTCAAAGCATATTCTATCAAGTGTGCTGGTGAGAAACTGTGAGGTAGAGAACAAAACAAAACTAAGGGGCTTATATAGATACTAAATCTATTGTGGACTGAGTGGATGAGACAAAGGAAGATAAAAAGAATGTGGAAGCTGGAGATCACATGCCTCCTCTAGAGACCATGGACAATTTGTTTGTCTGCACTACCTGTATGTATCATTTTTTGATGAAAAAAATAGAGGGGACAAAACCGTTCACATGTTTGAATATTTTAAATAATTAATATCTTGGCCAATATTGAGAATTACATAATCATCCTGGTGAATGACCTCAAGCTAAGATGTAGGGATATCATGATAAATTATATCATATTTTGTGCTTATGTGATCATTGCATTATTTGCTACACAATCAAAGTGTTCACAACATGTGAATGGTTTTGTCCCCTACTGTAAGTCCCAGGTATGAGAAGGAGACCATCTCCATACACAGTTGAGTCAGTCTCAATTATGAATTATGTAGGCTGAACACTTTGGCTAAGGTGGTGAGTCTTTTCATTTGTAAAGGCTAGGAAAAAGTTAACTAACTACATAACTAGATAAATTTATCTATAGGTAGTTACTTACTATTACAGTGTTTGTACCACTGAGGTGATAGTTTTATCTACAACTTTAAAATTCCTATCTTCTCCATTGTCACTTCCAGCATCTAGTTATTTAACATAAGAAAAGGTTGCACTAAATGGGGAGGCTCAGCTTCTCATAGAAGATAAGCCATGTACAAGTGAAAATAATGCTCCAAGATTACTAATCCTTCACCCACTGTGTTGGATGTTATAGAGAAAAGAGTGGAGACTCAGAAAGTCTCAGACACAGACACAGACACAGACACAGACACTGACGGTGGATGTATCACAAGAACAAGCCACATAGATATAAGTGGAGCCTATATGACCAAAGCATCCACAACAAAGTACTATGCAAATGTAAACCAACAGACTGTTCCACACAAGTCACATTTTGACAATGAGAGTAAGAAGTAAGATTGCACATTTCTGACATCCATGGCTGTGCTGAAATTGATCATGAATTCTTTGGTAAAACTATCATAGTTACTATATCAGGGCTCTCCTATTTTATTTTCCATGTCCACTTCAATTATGTAATAAGTGCCCACTAGGGCTTAGGGTTTCATCTGGTATGGTGCTTCTCCTCAGCTTGATCTCTGAGGATATCCACTGTACCAGGTGAGTATTATGTATTTAGTAGTAGTAGAGCTATATACTGAGGATATCTGCTGTATGTCAGAGTTCTCCTATTTTGTTTCCCATGTCTGCTCTGATTATGTAATAAGTGTAGAGATGATGCAAGCTTGCACCTTCAGTATCACTTGACCGGTTGAGATTACCTAAGTCACATTGTAACTAAAGTTTTCTTCGTCAAATTATAACAATCTCCCAAGTGAAAATCGCTTCATTGGAGGGGAAAATTAACATAATTCGACCACACCTGTATTGGACAACCTGAGTGTACTGGCTCATCCTCTTACCCTTCTTGACAATCACAAAATCATACTCAATTTAAATTTCCCCTACGATGTCTGAAGACCGCGATATGATTTTCTCTGCACTTACCCATGGGAACTATGCAGAATGGGAGATACACATGAAGCAGATTTGGTGGAACAAGGATTGTGGGAATATGTCTTTGGGACAGTTGTGAAGCCAGAAGGTGATACAGTGTTGGAATTCTGGGTGGTGCTGAACAGAGACCGTGTGCCAGAAGGCTGTTTAGCTTGAGCGAGTGAAATGGCTCATTGTAAACAGATGAGTATTACTAAGCAACTGTAACTAATGTTGTGCCGCCAACAATGCCGCTCGCACATTTCCAACATACAGCTGGTGCTAGGAAGGCTGCTCTGGAGTATGAGATGAAAATGAGGCAGACCAGGGCCAGAATGATCAAGAAGGTCACAGCCAGTCAGTTGCCTCATATGAAGGATCCCAACCCGAAGAAAGTCTGGGTGAATTGCAGCATGTCCATCAGGCCCGAGGCTTCAGTTTAAAGCTGGCAATGCGACATGCATTCATCAATGCTAGAATGAAACTGGACAAATCCCAGGAGGTTGTGGAGACTATGGCCTCATGGATTGGCATAGTGAAAGGGATGCACCTTGGTCTTGAGGCCATTGGAGTAGACGTGACTGATGACAACATTATCCTCGCACTCACAAATGGGCTTCCTGTGGTCTACAGTCAAATTGTGATCATGTTGGATGCTGCTCATGCAGAGGATATCACACTTGATAATGTTATCATGCGGCTTGTGAATGAGGAACGACAGCAAGATATTGATATTGTCAAAAGGGAAGAACAGAAGTCTAAACTAGGAGAAACTGTGCTTGTTGCCAAGAAAGGACACAACTTCTCAGACATTACCTGTTATTGTTGCAGAAAGAAGGGACACTTTTGGTCTCAGTGTCCGGAGAGGAAAGGAGAGGTGGGAGAAACACCTGTTGTTGCACTCAGCTCAGGTGATCAATTTGTGTTCTAAATTACATGGTGCTTTGCTTGAGAAGGTGTGTAGAGATGATGCAGGCTCACACCTTGAGTATCATGTGACCAGTTGAGATTACCTAAGTCACATTGTAACTAAAGTTTTCTTTGTTGAATTATAACAATCTCCCACGTGAAAATCACTTTGTTCGAGGGGAAAATCAACGATAAGCACCCACTAGGGCTTAGGGTTTCATCTGATATGGCACTTCTCCTCAGCTTGATCTCTGAGGATATCCACTGTACCAGGTAAGTATCATGTATTTAGTAGTAGCAAAGCTATATACTGAGGATATCTGCTGTACCAGCCGGGCATTGTTCTCTATTGGGTCTCTTATCCTTGAGCATCTTTGGTTGTGGCCTCATCATTCAGTGTTGCCATTACAGGAGATCAACTCATAGGATGACTCCATACTTCACACATATTTCCTTCAAATTACATTATGTCTGATCAACTTCCTGAAGCCTATTGAAACTCACTGGGAGAAAATGGTGCCTTTCTGAGAATACTACTTAACAACTAACAACAACAGATTCAGCACCTCCTCATACAGAATCAGGGACTCCAAAACCATACCAGTAACATGGAAGGTATGATAGTTCAGGCTGCTACTGCAGCTGCTTGAGCTGCTGCTGAAAACATCGTTATCCCTGCATCTGTTGCACCAACCACTCCCACTCCTGCCCCTACTACAATCACTACCACTGCTCCATCTCGCTCCATAAAGGCAGTTGACCCAGAGAAGTTTGGTGGTGATAGGGCAGAAACAGAAGGTTTTCTTAATGCAATCAGACTCTCCATTGCTATACAACCAACATCCTTCCCTGATGAATGAAAAAAGATCCTGTATGCCCTCTCTTTCATGACAGGTGGTTCAGCTCAAACATGGACCCAAAGTGAGATGGATGCAATCATTGATGGTACATTGGCAATATTTACTCTAGAGAAGTTCACCTGCTGAATCAAGGAAGCCCATGGAGACCCAGATCTTGCACAGACAGCCCCTAACAAGCTCCATGACCTCAAGATGTCCCCTGGGATGTCTGCAGACAAGTATATTGCTCAGTTCGAGATCCTTGCTATAGGACAACCTTCAATGGACCTGCACTTGAGGATGCCTTTACCTGCAGCCTTCCAACAGGGATCTTAGGTAATATTCATGCTCAACCATTGCTCCCAGCTGATCTTAAGGCCTGGAAGGAAGCTGCCTGCCAGATTGATTGCAACCACTGTCACCTCCTTGAGGTCAAAAAGGCACAGACTTCTCACTCTTCCACTTGCTCCACTCCTGCTCAAATCCACAGTTACCCAACAGCCACCAACCCTTCTATAGCTACTCCACAGGATGGTGTGCAGCCCATGGATATAGACTCTAATAAGCGCCACATTGAGAATTGTGTCACAATCATGATTTGTCCCTTGCTTCACCTTCTGAACCCTCTGAATAGTTTACTTCCAAATCTTTCATTCGGAATCCAAACCATCAGCACTTTCGTCACACATATTTGCCATAACATTTGTCACCCTCAAACACCATGAATCACTCTGTTAACATCAAAATGAACCAAACAATAAATCAGGTCCGATCATTACTCTTTTCTCATAAAAAGAAGCACCTGCACTATTCCCATCATTATCCCCATCTACTTCAAGGAACTCAATGTCAGGGTCAATTCTATCCCTCTGAAGCTTATGGTGACAGGAAATACTATTTAATATATTGACTCATTCATTCCTGACATTCAGGGTTGCTTTCTAAAGGGATAGCATGAGGATCTCTCCATCCAAAGAGCCATACAATTTGGAAACAAGTTTCAGGGTTTATTTCTAGTTCATTAAATCTTTTTTTCTATTCACAATTTTCCTACCTCCCTTGTTATATGTTTCATATGGCCTTTCATTAGCATACATGTACCTCACCTACTTTCTGACCCTCATGGACTCTTTCACATTCACTCCTCCTTCTGAACCATCTGGTATATAAGTAGCACATTCACATGTATGTTCCCTAGTTCAATTATTATACATCTACTTGATTGTTCTACTCCATCTTTCCAACTCGTCATGAACAACCTTGAACAGCAACTTTACATTTGAGTGAGTACTCTAAACTTCATTTAAATTAGTTCAAACACACTTCAAAAGAATGTGAGGCTATTGGCTATGATCGACATGGACTGTGAATCTCATATGGAGACCATGAATGAGTTCAAAGACCGGATGGAAAAATCATTAGAGGAAGCCAAATCAGCACTGACCAAAGCAAAGGACGATATGGCTCAGTACTACAACCAACGCCGAACCCCAGCTCCAGAATACAAGGTAGGTGATCGAGTATTTTTGGATGCTTTGGACATTCGGATGACCCAACCATCCCTGAAGCTTGCGCACCGCTACCTCGGGCCATATATCATCCAACGGAGAGTTGGACGCAATGCATACCGCCTTCAACGACCAAGGTCAATGGCTCAGCTACTGTCAGAACCCATGCCGCTGAACCGAACCCCCAGCCCCTCAGGCCCGAACCCCCATTCACCTCAAACCTGTTTCATATCCATCCCATCTGTTTGATCTCCTTTTGCGTAGCTTACGACCCTGACCTCAGTCATCTGGTCTCTGATCCCCGAACCCCTTCGTATATAAGCTACTCGTTCATGTACATGAAAATCAGTTCTGATATCGACTAAGATACCCAAATATATTCTATCTCTAATCTTTACGCTCCTTCGTCCCTCTTGCTAAGGTCACACCTGAACTTCGGGTGACCTTGGGCCTCGTCCGAAATATGGGACAGGACTCTGAGCTGGCGCAGCATATAAGCTGAAGCCAAGTCCCACTCAACCCGCTCGCCGAGCCTCGGCCCCCCTCAACCCCCCGACCCCGAACCTCGGTCGACTCTATCTTGAGTCCCAATCTTAACTCTGCCTCCACTCCGATTTATTTCTTAACAGCTGCATCCGGTGTTCAATGTAGTCAAGCTTCTCCCAGCACCCGAAGACCCCATTCCTGGTCGGAAGTCCAAGCCACCACCCCCACCCGAGATCATGGATGGAGCCGAGCACTACGTAGTAGAACAGATCCTTGACAGTCGGTTCCACAGAGGTCAACTACAATTCCTAATCAAATGGGAAGGGTATGGGTATGAGGAGAACACTTGGGTCTCGGAAGCAGATGTTTCAGCCCTGAACAAAGTTCAAGAGTTCTACCAAACACACTCTGGAGCACCTCGGAGGGTTCGCTCAACAGCCTTCAACACCATTATGGCTTGTGCTTCAAGGACGCAGCACTCTCGGGGGGGGGGGCTGATGTCAGGGGACAACCAACTCTCACCAAGTTCTACACCTCTGACACCTTCACATGTCTGAGGCACAAATCTGAAGCATGAGAACCTCGGTCTGAAGCCTCGGGTCATTGACCCGAAGCCTCTGATTACTAGTCCGAAGTCTCGG
>QMFG01010994.1:0-11696 GCA_003314545.1 Ramaria sp. MG151 | reverse complement strand
TTCCGAATACTCGAACTAACATAACATTCATCCACAACATTTGTTGCTATTATTTGGATTCTGACACATGGACTGCAAAGTTCATTCAATCCACAAGATAGAATCCTTTCGGAATCTCTATCTCTTTGGAACAATGCACCTTTTTGCAAACATTCTGAGAGCCATTTGCTTTTACTGTAGGATTTTTATTTGCTTTCAAATATCATTCTATTAGTATTGAAACATTTTTGAGGATTACTACTGACACTACATTCATCTATAACATTTATTCTTGATAATTGAATTCTGACAGTCAGTCAAACAGGTCACTTGATCACCACAATTACATCCAACCATTAACAGTTATGACTCAAGTATTGCTAAGTTTGATTCATATCAGCCAGAGACAGGCAACAATGAGTGAGTGTGTTCTCCAATCCCAGAGGTAGGTTGTTGGCATGACTATGGTCAGTGCCACAGCATACTCCACCCTGGACCCTCAGGCTTTGGCTTCAAGTATGAGAGTCTTCCACAACCTATAACATCATGGAACTTCTCAGAGAATCCCCTGGTGTGGAGTAACCAGCTCTTGAATAGTTCTGATCCACATTTCCTCCAGGAGGTGTTCTCTGCAGACTCTCAAAGGCTGTTTCATCACAGAACTCAGTTTATGGTGGAATGCAACAATGGGTGAGTCACAGAACAAAAGGAGCTCACTAAGTATGAGAGATGCAATTATTATCTGCAAAGTGGTAAGCCATGCAGTAAAAAGTTCAATAGGGTGAAGGATATGGCACAACACTGGCTCATCAAGCATGTTATCAGAGAAGACAAGAGCATTAAACATAGAATGCTCAACATGAATAAAGCACAAGTGATCAAGACATTAGAGAAACTGAAGGTGGCAGGAAAATACAGAGTGTATTACCCCCTTACCAGGTGGTGCAAAACTCTGGGTTACAAATTTTGTGTTTGTCCAGATTATGTTGTAAGACACCTGATGCAGTGTGCAAAGCAGCAAGACATTGCATTGTCTGCAGCTACTGCTAACCAGTGGGTGCACAAGAACATGGAGTTATGACATCATTTGCCAGAGGGAAAGAACCATTGGAAGGTGGCAATCTGTCACGATCACAGTTTAGGCCCTTACATTGTTTCTTCTCCAAACCACAATCCCCAAATGCTTCTGAAAACCTCCTTTGGAAATCCGAAACAACCCTTCCTCCATTCTTCACATATATTCAATCTGGTCACCCAATCCAGTTCATCAATCACTGATCAAGTCCAATCATAATCTTTTTTTAGAAAGAACCACCCTGACTATCCCCATCACTTTCCCCATCTTTCACAATGAACTTATTGATTGAGTCATTCATATTCAATCAAAGCTTGCGATGACATCTCATATTGTTAGACTCTATAATATGAATGTTCTAGACCCTCAGGGTCACTCTCCAAAGGATTTAGGGACGGTTATCTCTACCTGAAGAACCATGCAATTTGGAAACATGTTTCAAGAGCTATTGTTGGTCTGTTAATCTTTGTCTTCATTCACAATTTTCTTCCCTTGTTCTTTGTTTTCCATGGTCTCTAATTAGTATACATGTACCTTAGCTACTTTCCAACCCTCACAGACTCTTTCCATTCGCTCTCTCTTCCGAATTGTTCAGTATATAGCTAACACATTCGCATGTATATTCCCTAGTTCAGTTATTGTACGTCTACTTGATTGTTCTACTCAAACTTGCCAACTTGTCGTAACATCACCTTGAACAACAACTTCACATTTGAGTGAGCGCTCCAACTCTACTTATATTAATTTAAACACACTTCAAAAGAATGTGAGATCATTGGCTATGATCGACATGGACTGCAAAGTCCATTCAATCTACAAGATAGAATCCTTTTGGAATATCTATCTCTTCGGAACTATGCATTTTGTTTGCAAATGTTCCAAAAGCCATTCACTTTTACTGTAGGATTCCTATTCATTTTTGAAAACCATTCTATCATCATTAGAAACATTTCCAAACAGTATTATTAACATGACATTCATCCACAACTTTTATCACTGATATTTGAATTCTGACACAATCGAGAGAATACACAATGTGATATGAGGTTGTTAACATACTTAGCTTTAATAGACTTCACTTTGCAGAAAAACAAAGACAGCAGGATATGATGATATGACCTATTGCACACCTGTATAGCAGCTCAGAACATGCTTACATGACAATTGTTTCACTGAGGGTCATTAAAACCTCCCTTCAACTCTCATTACTCTCAGTATCATTGAATGTTGTTTCTAATCAAATATCTGTTAAGCAGAGGGTACTATACTGTACATATTTCTCATGGGGAACCATGCTCAGATATTTTTGTGTTGTAAATGAGATTTTAGGGGATAGAGAAGCAAGGGCAGCAATTCTCAATCACATGCTACATTCATAGATTCCAAACAACAATTTCCAACAATGTCATTCAGAATCCAAAGCACCATCACTTTGATCAGGATGTTTACATTCAATAACAGTGTCATCCATTGAGTTTCCTTAACCACTATATTGATGATTAGTGAAACAATCAATAGTCAGATCCAATCACAATATTTTCTTGAAAAGAAACACCCTGACTATCCCTATCACTATCCCCATCTTTTCCAAGAAATTCAATGACCAAACTGATTCTACTCTCTCAATGCTTGTGATGACAATCAACACCATTAGACTCTATGGTATCAATGTCCCTGACTTTCAGGATCACCATCCAAAGGATTAGCAAAGGTTGTCCCTTGGAAACATGTTTCATGATGTAATGGCCTTGGGGAAGCAGTGTGTTTCACTCCTCAAACACAATATGCATTTATAAACTATAGCTCCTTAATGTGACTTTTGACCTTTCAGGACACCATACATCTGGTAGCTCTGAACAATCTACATGATGGCTTTTATCTTACTCAACAAATCCTGCAAGTCTTCCTTATTTCTACATGTTTCTATCATAACATGATGCAAGTACTCACTAGAAAGTTTCTTCACCAAGAAAACTTTAGAAAGGTGGTTGAGTTGTATTATAAAACTTAAACAGGAAAACTAGAAACAAAGTTCAAGTTTTTTCAGAGTCCTTTGAGGGTTACAATGTTTTGTTATGGTTTTCTCCAGTGATTGCTGGAAAACTATGGGAAAACCCTTGCCAAATATTAGATTTGTGTATGGTTCTGTGGTTTAGAATACTATAGAGATACCGAACCACTTTCCAACAGTTTTTTAAAAATTTCATGACAACAAAGCTCTCTCGTGCCTCTTGTGTCTCCGGCGGGACCACTTGCGCCAATAGGACACATACATCTACGGTGATGACATGGTGAAGACACCTTCGACTGTTGTATTCAAATATGGAGTTATACCCGCCGGACCTCCGGGCCTCAAGGGCGTTTTTGAATCCTGCAATACCTGGAATCGCTAATTTTGATAGTTAGTAGACCGATACCACCAAGAACTTCTTGAAAGGGGCTGTCGAGACCTGAGGCAGGGAGATGTTGGGTGGGTTGGTGTATATGAAGTACGGGCAAGGAAGACGGATTGATGTCATCAGTTAGGTGGTAGGGCAGGGCAATCGACAATGGAGAGTTAGCATCGCTTGGGTGACTTTGGATGAGGGATTATTCCACTGGCTTTGTCACGGAGTTTACAACAGAAATCACGCATAATGTGATAATGTTAGTGGGTTCTACGCGGGGTGTTTGTAGACCTTTGTGCGATCTTGAGACAGCAGGCCGGTGTAGCGAAACTCGACAACATAGGTGTGGAAGCTAATAAGGAAGCAGCAGGTGTACCCAAACGCTGATGGATAGATCAGAAGCGGGTACGTGCGTACTTCACGGCTTCTGTCATGTTCTCCAGGAGCCTCTTGCACTGGCCCTGGCGCTACTTTGACTTTCGACTTCCCTCTTTGGATATTGCATAGACGTCGCAACCAGAGAACCGGATCCTACGCATCCATGTGCGGGATGATGGGTGGGTATGTCCCAAGCCATGAGATAACATGATTGAATATATGTGGTAATGGATAGGGTAGTCAGGTCCTCATCACTCCTGGGTTTGCTAATAACGATGAGATGGAGGAGGCATCCCTTGGAATGCCCACTCCAAATTTTCACTTTGCTCTCTGAGCCCATTGTCCTGCAAGAATTACCGCAATGAAGACTGTTTCATTTGCAACAGTCGGCTGGGGCGTACATGCAACGTTGCAAGCCCTACGACATCATGCACGATTAGCAGGTTGAATTGGACGACTACCTATCAAAGTGGACGACACAAAGTAGCACAGGAAGGCATAAAACCTGAAACTGGAAGAAGTCTACATGTACTTAGAATCCCTAGGCCCTCAGATTGAAGGTTGAAAGTTGATGTGGGAGCGCCATCCTAGTCCCGTGGTTTGTGAGAATGAAATTAGGTTGTAGACGGAAAATTCCACCACGTCTATGTGATTCGGAGGCAATGGCCTTTGTAAGGTATTTCAGCTGCTCAAAGCTCATCGAAGACAATTGAATGAGACTTTCATAAATACATGATCCACGGAAACTGACTCATGCTACAATGTGAAAGGAATTTTTGGTCTAGGTGTGGTAGTCCTCTTCGCTACTGCAGGTTTCATGGTGATATTTCACCATCTTCCATATATTTGTGTCATATAACTATGTCCGGGTATAGCGTGCTTTGATATTTTCCCATACCCTTAGCTGCGAGAGAAAAGGATGACAGTGGAAGGGAAAGGAATCCGCCCGCCACATTACATAACGCATGCTGGACGGTTGGTGTTCTCTTTCACAGCAGACATGAAGGCATCGTTACCCCCGATAGACCCAATCGCGTCGCCACGTAACACCCGTTTATTATACATCCACTATGCAATCTTTGCCTCATTAACCGTCTTCCTCCTCTCCCGGTTCCTCGAGACTTTTAAGAATCGCCTCGACCCAGGATTTCCTGATGAAGATTGGAAAAGTACGTTATCCCGATGCAAGAGCCTCCACGCGTCACCGTTGTCTCCTGGTGCATCTCAAACGCGAACGGAGTCTGAGCGTTTAGTTCCTGGAACTAATGCTACGCTTCTTCGGAATGGCAAGGTTAGCAGCTTGCCGCATGTTCTGCTCGTGCAAGGGGCGTAATATCATATTTTAGATATGGACAAGCGGCCTTAATGGAACAGAAGGTGAGTCTTTTTGAGCTATTGATAAACGGGGAGAGAAGATATCACCCCGTCGGTTTTCCAGTTGTCTACGGCGACATGCTGCTTGATAAAGGAATAGTCAAGGCTATTGGTTACATCCCGCATGGGTTACTGAAATCTATAGAGAAAGACCAGTTGACTGTTCAAGACCTCCAGGGTTCCTGGGTCACACCAGGTCTGGTTGACATACATTCACACATTGGAGTAGGTAGCCTCCCTGAATTGAATGGTAGGAATATATAGAGGTTCTAATCATTTCTTTATTTTTTGACATTGATGCTGTATAGGAGCGTCAGATACAAATTCGAGGAAAGCACCTATTCTTCCCTGGTTGCGGAGTCTGGATGGACTCAATACGCATGACGACTCCTATTCTCTCGCTATCGCTGGAGGTGTTACAACCGCACAGATATTGCCAGGGTCTGCCAATAACATTGGTGATATTTTACGCAACTGTTTGTTACACTTTTTTTCATGTAGATCAATTCGTTACTAGGCGGTCAATCTTTCATGATCAAGTTACGCCCAACCGCTGAGCGGTCCGCCACGTCCAGAGTCATTGAACCTCCATACACTCTCAATGGCACATATTACGACCCATCACTACCTCCCCGTTGGAGGCACATGAAGTACGTATGACAATGTTTGCCGCACTATCTAGAGGCCAACCGGCTGATTAACGAAAATATAATTACTCGTTCGGCGTTAATTGCCTTACCAGACATGCCTGCGGCGAGAATCCCTCGCGCGTGTATTCAGCCACTCGGATGGATTCGGGGTGGGCGTTCCGTGAGGCGTATAATGAAGCGCGCAAGATCAGGGACGCGCAGGACGCGTATTGTGCCAATGTGGAAGCGGGCAGTTGGAACGACTTAGGGGAATGGCCGGAGGATCTGAAATGGGAAGCGTTGGTGGATGTTTTGCGTGGACGTGTGAAAGTGCGTTTGTCGAGTTAACGGCCGTTTTATTGTTATGTTTTTGTTTAACCGTGATATTTACGAGGCAGGTTTCGGTGCATTGCTATGAACCCGTTGATTTTGATGGGATAGTGAGGGTGAGTGATTGAGGTTCTCGCAGAGCTATAACTGAACAGACAAGCTTGATAACCTATTAGCTCTCGAACGAGTTTAAATTTCCTATCGCTTCGTTTCATCACGCTGGATCGGCGTATTTGGTCCCGGATTTGCTGAAGCAGACATATGGTGGAACTCCGGCTGTGGCCCTTTTCGCTTCCAACTTCCGGTATATTTACATTAATCACGTATATCTATTAGATGTAGCTCACTCTCCTTTTCTCAACTTAGTAAGAAACGCGAGGCCTATCGAGGCTCCGAATTTGGACCAAAAATTCTTGCTGATAACGATATTCCAGTTATTATGAAAGTAGGACATGTGTCCTGAGCTCTCTCGATGTCTCATTGGTTTTTATTTTATTTTGTGTCACAGAGTGACCACCCCGTTGTCAACTCGCGGTACTTGTTGAACGAGGCAGCGGTTGCCTTCTATCACGGTCTTCCTGCAAATCTAGCGTTGAGCTCGGTCACCTCAATCCCTTCCCAGGCGGCTGGATTAAGCCATCGTGTCGGAAGTATCCAAGAAGGTTAGGGATATTATTTGCGATAACTTTTGTGAGGTGTACTAAACCAGGAGTACTTTGCAGGTTTTGATGCAGGTAATACCGGTCACTGATCTCTCCTGCCGCATATTGAACAAGCACAGACGTCGTGATCTGGGACTCGTATCCTTTAGCGCTGGGAGCGACCCCCAAGCAAGTGTATATCGACGGAATTCCACAACTTACCAATCCTCATGTGTCTCCGAAGCCTGATGAATTCCAGGTAGTTCCCAAGACGCCAAATTTCGATAAGGAGGCTAAGGAGGCAGTGGAATACGAAGGATTACCTCCGTTGGCTCCGCGTGAAGGTAGTGATATCATATTTACAAATGTTAAAAGTGTTTGGTCGCAGGTTGAAGATGATATTATCGAGACCTTCAGCGCTGAAGAAGGCGCTGCCCAGACGTTGGGCTCGGTTCTCGTCAGAGGGGGCAAGATCGAATGTATTGCGGAACAGGGAGCGGCAGCAAGCTGTATGCCAGCGGAGTTATACGGTATTCAGGGTATTGACTTGGAAGGTGGCATGCTGTCACCTGGCCTAACGACTTTTGGGTCGCCTATCGGTACTGTTGAGATACGATTAGAGCCGTCGACAAATGATGGCGCGGTGTTTGATCCGTTGCGTCAGGCAGTACCGACTATTCTGGGTAGTGAGGATACATCAGTCCGCGCAGTTGATGGCCTCCAGTTCGAAGGGCGTAATACCTTGTACGTTGACGCACTGTAAGTTTTATGGCTCTTGATGATGACATATTGTATTGTACTTCTAGGCTGGCATACCGGTCTGGTGTCACGATGGCAGTGACAGCACCCAGCGGTAATGGCTTTTGGAGGGGCTTGTCAGTGGCGTTCAATACAGGAGCAAAGAATGCACTCCAGAGGGGCGCTATCGTACAGGAGGTGGCTTCGTTGCATGTGGGTTTAAGGAAGGGTGACACTGCTAGTGTGAGCACCGAGATTGCAGTGTTACGTCGCCTTCTGCTATCAGGGGGGGCTGGGTCGGCGTTCACGGCTGCTGCGCAGGTGCGGTCTAGAACGCCCCTTTCTGAAATTCGCAATACATCACATCTGAGGATTTGCGTTTCGAAGGGCGATATTCCCCTTGTTGTAGATGTGGAGAATGCCGATATTATTGCCACGTTGGTTCGATTGAAGGATGAAGTCGAAGCTAGTACGGGGAGAACAATGCGTTTGGGTATGTCATAAACTATTTTTTTTCTTGATTTTGACATTAGGTGACTGATGTACCGGTAGTCCTGGCTGGTGCAGCAGAAGCGTGGCGTCTCGCTGCGGAGCTGGGGAGAGCGAATATCGGTGTGATATTGAAGCCATCAAGGTCATTCCCTATCACTTGGGATGAGCATCGCATGTATGTCGTTCCTTTACGTACTGTCATCTCATCCCTCCTCTAACACGCGAAAAATCACAGCCTGGCAGGTCCGCCCCTCACGTATGATACGCCGCTGACCAAACTGCTGGAACATAATGTTACTGTGGCCATTGGGGTGCAGGATGAGTTTGCGGCGCGGAATACCCGGTTCGATGTTGCTTGGGTATGTTTTCTTTTGTTGGGCTTCTCTGACTCCCTCCTATTGGAGCTCATTTTCTCATAACAAAAGGCTGCCCTAGAGTCCAATGGACGGATTGGAAAGTCTTCCGGTGAGGCGTTGAAGCTGGCTTCGACTAGTCTGGAGAGACTATTAGGTGTAAATGTCTCTCCGAATCAGAGAAGCTATGTTGCGTGGAAGGGAGGAGATGCGTTGGGAATGACGAGTAAAGCAGTGGCTGTGTTTTCAGGCGTTCAAGGTCTTCACTTGCTTTGAGAATACCGTTTGTTCTCGAGTTATTAGGGTCGGAATCATTCTAAGCTATACATAAGTTGCAGGAGTCATAGGATCCGTTATACCCATCTTGGACCTGAGGTGAGGAGGGGGGTGGGAGAAGAGGAGAGCGTAGAAGGATCCAAATTTGTCAGTATGCTTCTCAACTGGTAATGGAACCCCTTTCTGTTCGAAGTTTGTTACCCGACGGTACCAAGCTGTCAGTTATTGAATGTGACCGATACCAGTCTTGTATATATCGTGAGTAACTTTTTGATCAATGTGGAGTGATGTTCGGTCGCTCCAGAGAAACCTTCGAGAATCTGATACTAAAGGAAGTGGGTGATGTGTTACAACCATAGTTTACCATAATAAACATTTGCAGGTGCGTTGGCAATCCCTGGAAGGTCTTTAGGCCACATCACTATGACTAATGGCTCTTGTGATGAGATGCCAAATCAAGATAGGATACTTTACCAAAAACTCTTCCAATCTTCGTCGGGTCCCTTATTGATTCCGATGCCGTATTCCAAGTCCGCTAGGAGGCGGAGTTTTGTAAGCGATTTCTGCCATAGTTAGGAAGGCCGGGCTTCTGTGCGCTCGTGGACCGCTCTGGTGCCCTTCGTCAGTAGGCTTCACAGGGACTCTACTTATTTACTTATGAACTCCCCATCTCCTCTTGGTTCCTCCTCAAACGTCAGTGACAAGCAATACTTATTGCCGTCCTATTGACTAACAGATTTCTTTTTCTGGTAATAGTCATGCAGCAAGACGGCCCTCAAACGCCAAAAAACCGTCCTCGAGCACGCACTGGGGCGCAGTTTCCTAACATTTTGAAAGGACGGAAATCTGAGCCTTCACCAGCTGCTTCAAGCTCCCCGATGTTACATGACGACCCATCGCCCCAGTTATCCTTGGAATTTCTCGTAGAGGCTCTTACACCACCTGCTGTGCTCTCGTTAACGCACGCGAGAGCTCTGTCCCTTGTTCTCCAGAAAGAGATCCCAGATCTCGATACTCTCACTCCGGTCGTCGCTCGTCTATGTGCACCTGGCGTTCCCAGTGCATTTCTCGCCACAGGTCTTGATGTGATATCTGCGTGCGCAGCTTCGCAGGCACGTCCTCCTAATGACTTGGAGCGCGCTTCATTGTTTTCTATTCTAAGATGCTCTGACCCTGACTGGGTCCAAGAGACATGGAGGCCGAGATTTCACTGTCTTTCGACTTTGACAAAAGAAGGTAGTAGTGTGGTGGGGTTTGAGACTGCGTTCTTACGGTTTGCTGAGAAATGCATATCCTCCGCGTTCGAAGGGCTTCTATCGGATGATGATTCTGATAGACAGCTGCGGGAAAAGTACATTGAGTCTGTCTCGCACATTATACGCAAGACGCTCAATAAAAATGGTTCATTGTACACGGACCAGGACTTTAGCGACGTCCTTACGTTCTTCGACGGATTCGTTCAGCAGTCATTGGCCCGTTTCTCCGGAACGATGGGGTCGCATCCCGTTCTTCCCTCTCCTGGGGTGCGCTCAACCTCACCCTCCCATCGTCGTAATGCATCGTCACTCAGTTCTCCCATATCATACTCTGGAAGTCGTCCACCTCTTCGGGAATCTATGACACCACTCGAGCAGACGGTCTTCCCCGTACAATTATACATGGACTTCCTTGACATGTATCGTCGACAACTGTCACCCAACCACATCACAGATATTGTCACCGTCCTTCTCCGTGTCGTCGCTGTTCACATCAACCCACTTCCCCATCTCTCTGCTTGGCCAATACCGCAGCACCGACCTCGTCCTACCGAAGAGGCTGCTCTCAAACATCTTTTTGCACTTCTTTCAGGACCATATTCTGATACAGTTGCCATGCATATCAAGGCCTGCCTTACGTCCGACAGCTGGCAAGAAGCACTGGGAGCTTTCCGCACCGTTCGTGCCGTCCTCCGTGATGCCGCCGGAACTCGCATGGCGTTTGTGGCATTGCGTCGTCCCAGGTTTGAAACAGGCGATTTTGCTCCTACAGGTCAGACAGTTGCCACAGAGACGTACGCTGATTTGCTCGAACGTGCTCACAAGGAAGGGTTAGAGGTGCCATCTTTCACCCTAAACCGGCTTCGTGATCCCGTTGGTAAGGCAGTTCGTGACTGGTCAGCCCGTGCTGCTGCGGAGAAAGTGCTCGAGGAACCACTGGGGATGGTTAAGGATATCATGGCTGAGACAAACGATCGTACAGAAGACAAAGGGAGAGAACCAGACTCTTTGAACTTTAATGTGGATGAGGGACGGTTCATAGGGACTATCCTGAACGAGGCAGTAAGGTACATCCAACGCCTGCGGTAAGCATTAATGTTGTCCACTTCTAGGTGTTATATTCTGAGCCACGAATTATAGTGTATCGATGAAATTACCCTACCTACCGATTGACAAACCTGTGTCGGCGCCAACGACACTTCTTCACACACTGTGTACACAACTCTCATTACCTTTATCTATTCCAATCACTCCCCCTCTCCCGTCAATCCTCCTCTCTGTGACATCTTGTCTCACCGACGCACAGACTGCTTCGATACCCAGAACGATGTACGATCTTGGCTTCTTGACCCCAACATCGCCGGAGTGGTTAGACAACATAACTACCCTTTTTGTCTCTCTAGGGGGTCGAGAGCGTCCTGTTTCGTCCCGAGGGGTTGTCGGCGTTATCAAACTCGTACATTTGGACTTAATGGGGGTGCCGGTGTACCGTCGGCAGCTTGGGCGTCGCCTATCTAAGCTAGCTGAGCGACCCGAGGAGGGCGGACAGATCGCGGGTGCAGGAATAGATGGGGATGAACTATTGTTTGAGACATGCACCAATGAGCTTGTGTGGCAGATCATCGAATCCGGCCAGGATGAAGATGATGACGATGACTCGCTTGGGGAGCTGGAAAATGAAGACTGGGTGGAGCACATCATTCGGCTGCTTGTCCGCCATGCTGAAGGCTCTTGCCCATGCTCTTCGGGCATCTCTCCTGCTGATAATCCCGTCCCATCATCGCCTCT
>QMFG01010986.1:0-10862 GCA_003314545.1 Ramaria sp. MG151 | reverse complement strand
CATTTCGAAGTAAGTTCTATAAAACTTATCATTTTGAATTCGATTATACTTCGAAAGAATGTAATCACATTGGGTGTGATCGGTGTGAACTATATAGTTCATCCGATCCACGAGATAGAATCCTTTCGGAATATCTATCTCTTCGGAACCATACACTTCTTCGCAAACATTCCGAAAGCCCTTCGCTTTTTCTGTAGGATTAGCTTTCATTTTCAAACACTATTTTCCTCATGAGGAAACCTTCTCAATGTTATTGCTAACAATCTATTTGTTCATAACATTCAACTTTAATAATTGGATTCTGACACAAGGGTGATTCAGGATTTCCAAAGGAGGTTTTTGGAAGCATTTGGGGATTGTGGTTCAGAGAAGAAACAATGTAATGGCCTAAATTGTGATTGTGACAAGAGCCTTGGCAAGGGATTCTCCAACATTGGCATCACTATCTGACAGTGGGTTATGGTTGGGATTGGGGTCAGGGTTTGGGTTGGGGTTCGGATCATCGTCGGGGGGTTCGCAATATGGTTTGGGGTCATTGGGGACTTCTTCAATGTGTCCCTCAGGAGCTGAATGATCGCAAGGGGGCATGTTTCAGTGTTGAAACAAAGGAGTTGGGGTTGGTGAGCTCCTTGCTCTTCAAGCTAGGATGGAGGGTGTTGCTCTACTGATTTGATTTTGAGCAGCAGATCGGGTGGTTGGGGTCACAAGGACTGTCTGAGCTTTGAGAGTTCTGATATACTGTTAAGAACTAGATTAGAATGGAGGCAGAGATAGGACTGGGACTCAAGATAGAGTCGACCAAGGTCCAGGGTCAGGTTGCCAAGGAGGGCTCAGGCTTGGCAAACAAGTCGAAAGGGACTTGGCTTCAGCTTGTGTGCTGCACCAGCGCAGAGTCCTGTACCATATTTCGGACAAGGCCTGAGGTCACCCAAAGTTTGGGCATGACCTTTAGCGAAGGGGATGAGAGAGCATAAGGATTAGGAGATGAGAGTATAGTGGGTATCTTAGTTGATATCAGAACTGGCTTTCATGTACATGAAGGAGTATCTTATATATGAGGGGGTTTGGGGATCGGGGACCAAATGACCGAAGTCAGGGTTGTAAACTATGAAGGGGAAGATCAAATGCAAGGTATGAATAGGTGAAACATGGTGGTCAGGGATTTGGACCCAAGGGTCCGAAGGCTTGGAGATCAGTCTGGGAGCGGGCTCTGACATTATAATAGGATACTAATATTTAAATAGCTGTCAGAATTCAAATATCAGTATAAGAGTTGTGGATGAATGTTGCATTAGTAGCATTGTTTGGAAATGTTTCTAATGGTGATAGAATGGTATTTGAAAATGAATAGGAATCCTACAGTAAGAGTGAATGGGTTTTGGAATATCTGCGAACAACATACATAGTTCCAAAGAGATAGAGATTCCAACAGGATTCTATCTTGTAGATCAAATGATCCTCGCAGTCCATGTCAATCACAGCCAATGATCTCACATTCTTTCAAAGTGTGTTTAAATTAGTATAAGCAAAGTTGGAGTGCTCACTCAAATGTGAAGTTGTTGTTCAAGGTAATTTTAGGACAAGTTGGCAAGTTTGAGTAGAACAATCAAGTAGACATACAATAATTGAACTAGAGAATATACATGCGAATGTGCTAGCTATATACCTAATGATTCAGAAGGGAGAGCAAATGGGAAAGAGTCCATGAGAGTTAGAAAGTAGCTAAAGTACATGTATACTAATTAAAGACCATGGAAAACAAAGAAGAAGCAAAGTAGGAAAATTGTGAATGAAGAAAAAGATTAATGGACCAACAATAGCTCTTGAAATATGTTTCCGAATGGCATGGCTCTTCAGGTAGAGATAGCCGTCCCTAAATCCTTCAGAGGGTGATCCTGAGGGTCTAGAACATTCATATCATGGAGTCTAATAATATGGAATATTATTGCAAGCTTCCAATGAATAGAAACAACTCAATTAATGAGTTCAATGAAAAAGATGGGAATAGTGATGGGGATAGTTAGGGTAGTTCTTTCTTGAAAAGATTATGATTAACCCTGACCAATGATGTGTTTCACTAAACATTAATGAATCAATTCAGGGAAACTGATGAAGAAGAAGGTTGTTGGATGAAAATGATGTAATAGGGGTGATGATGGTTTGGGGTTCAGAAGATCCATTTGGAAGGGTTGGTCCAGAAGGGCAATGATATAGACAAGGTGTCCATATTGTGATCGTGACAATAGCCACCAGATAGCTATTATCAATTGCAGTATTCCCTATACAGTAACTAATTCTATCCTTCTTTAACTAGGCAAAGAAGAAGTCAAATAACTCACCAATGTCATCTATTTTACATGAAGAAGAGCATTGGGTTAGGTTACTGATACCACAATAGTCACCAGACAACCATTACTGCTGCAGTATCCCTATAAACAATCCCATTATTTGGGAAGGTACAGACAACTAACCTACTCACAAATTCACAATATAGACAACTGCTGTGCCCCTCAAATGACTACACTAGATACCATATGAGGAAAGGACTGTTGCATGCAGGCTTTAGGTATCAAACTTAAGGTGAACACATCACCATATCAAGATATTTGTGTTGCACAAGTTCTGCACATATGGATGCTTCCCATTTGGGCCAGTCATCCTGTTCCATCATAGCTTCGACACTCGGGGGGTCTTTGATTTGGTCTGGTATACTGACCATTGCCATGTAGAGCTTGTCATTGAGGTCCTCAGGGCTGAGGGCAGTGGTCGCTGTCTGTGGCTATTTGCATTCATTGAGTTCAGGTCTAGACAATGGGTTTAGTCTCATGCTCCTCCTGAGAGGGTAGTGACTCTATGCTTCTGTTGGTTGGCTATGCTCTTGTGCAGGTGGGTTAGGGGGTGGAAGGGGTTCAGGTGGAGGTGTTGAGCTTTTTACTGCATTCCGGTTATCATTGGAATGGGGTTTGGCATGGTCAAGATGGTGTCATCAAAAGTGATGTACCCTTTGATGGAGATTTGTTGGTTAGTTGTACATATACAGGATGTGGTGGCCTTTGCTAGCACCACTGTGTCTGAGCCATTGTCCTTCCTAGGACTTTTGGTCTAGCTTAGTGGCACCATTCTTCAGTATATAGACCTGGGCACCCCACTCAGGTAGGTCAGTAAGGTCTAGCTTTGTCCCATGCATCACCTCGTATCGCAGTTTGCCATTTAGCACATGGGTCAACATCCTGTCTTCAGCTAGACAGCATAATGTATGGTTTCTGGCCAGAGATTCTTCAGGAGCTGCGTGGCCATTAGCATTGCAGTAGTGTGTGGTTCAGGCATTTAGTCACTCTATTTTGTTTGGGTATGTTGTGGATGGTCAGGTTGCACATTGTGCCCTGGGTGTCACAATCACAATTTAGGCCATTACATTGTTTCTTCTCCAAACCACAACCTCCGAATGCTCCCAAAAACCTCTTTTGGAAATCTGAAACAACCCTTCCTCCATTCTTCGCATATATTCAATCCAGTCACCCAATCCAGTTCATCAATCACTCCATTTGATGTTTAGTGAAACAATCACTGATCAGGTCCAATCATAATCTTTTTTTAGAAAGAACCACCCTGACTATCCCCATCACTATTCCCATCTTTTCCAATGAACTCACTGATTGAGTTGTTTCTATTGTGTGGAAGCTTGCGATGACATCTCATATTGTTAGACTCTATGATATGAATGATCTAGACACTCAGGATCACCCTCCAAAGGATTTAGGGATGGTTATCTCTACCCGAAGAGCCATGCAATTCGGAAACATGTTTCAACAGTTATTGTTGGTTCATTAATCTTTTTCCTCATTCACAATTTCCCTACCTCCCTTGTCCTTTGTTTCCTATGGCCTTTAATTAGTATACATGTACCTGAGCTACTTTCTGACCCTCACGGACTCTTTCCCATTCACTCCTGCTTCCGAACCGTCTGGTATATAAGTAGCACATTCGCATGTATATTCCCTAGTTCAATTATTGTACATCTACTTGATTGTTCCACCTCTATTGCATTGTTTTGCATCGTCCTTGCATCGTTGCTGTAGACATATATAAAGGCCTCTGCCTCTCTCTGTAAAATAACAAGTCAAGTTTCACAAGTCAAGTCTACACTCAAGTCTGGTCCAAGTTCAAGAATAGTCTAGAACGTTCTAGACTACGTCACATGTCACACGTCACGGTCACACGTCACGGTCACATATGTCACGGTCACAGTCACGGTTACATTGGTCACAGTCACAGTCACATATGTCACATCACATGTCACAGTCACAAGACTCATCATGATTATTGATATCACCTACTGACTGTCAAGACCCCACCGCCGAACCGAAGCTCCCGGCCCTTCGGGCCCGAGTCCCCGTTTACCTCAGACACGTTTCATATCCGCCCCACTCGTTTGATCTCCTTTGCGTAGCTTACGACCCTGACCTCGGTCATCCGGTCTCCGATCCCCGTACCCTTCCATATATAAGCTACTCATTCATGTACATGATAGTCAGTTCTGATATCAACTAAGATACCCCAATACACCTTGCTTAATCTATACGCTCCTTCGTCCCCCTCGTTAGGGTCACACCCGAACTTCGGGTGACCTCGGGCCTCGTCCGAAATACGGGACAGGACTCTGAGCTGGCGCAGCACATAAGCTGAAGCCAAGTCCCACTCGACTCGATCGCCGAGCCTCGGCCCCCCTCGGCCCCCCGACCCCGAACCTCGGTTGACTCTATATTGAGTCCCAACCTTCACTTTGCCCCCGCTAAGATCTAGTTCTTAACACTGACATAAAGTATTGGTATTGTGATAGAATACTAAAATTGTAATAGCCTCCAGACAACTATTATCAAGTGCAGTATTCCAATCACAAATCCCCTTCTTCAAATACAAGGCAGTGAAGAAGTCAAGGAATCATTTGACATCTTCTTATACAAAGAAGAGAATTAGGTTTGGATACTGACACAGTTATAGTCATCTGATGACCACCACTATTGCAATATTCCATCCCTAATCCCAATTCTGTTGGAAGGAAGACAGATGACTAATTCCTACTTACAGATTCACGAAATAGATAACAGCTGTGTCCCTCAAACAACTGCACTAGACACCATCTGAGGAAAAGGACCATTGCATGCAGGCTTTAGGTATCAAACCTAAGGCGAACACATCACCGAAAGCCATTTGCTTTTACTGTAGGATTCCTATTCATTTCGAATACCATTCTATCATCATTAGAAACATTTCCGAACAGTATTACTAACACGACATTTATCCACAACATTTATCACTGACATTTGAATTCTGACAAAATCCCAGTGTCAGAATTCAAATATCAGTGATAAAAGTTGTGGATGAATGTTGTGTTAGTAATGTTGTTCAGAAATGTTCCTAATGGTAATGGAATGGTATTTGAAAATGAATAGGAATCCTACAGTAAAAGAAAATGGCTTTCAGAATGTTTGCAAATAAAATGCATAGTTCCAAAGAGATAGAGGTTCTGAAAGGATTCTATCTCGTAGATCGAATGAACTTTGCAGTCCATGTCAATCACAGCCAATTTTCAAAGTGTGTTTGAATCAATATAAGTAGAGTTGAAGTGCTCAGTCAAATGTGAAGTTGTTGTTCAAGATGATTTTACAACAAGTTGACAAGTTGGAGTAGAACAATCAAGTAGACGTACAATAATTGAACTAGGGAATATACATGCAAATGTGCTAGCTATATACTGAACCATTCGGAAGGGAGAGTGAATGGGAAAGAGTCCGTGAGGGTCTGTTAAGAACTGAGTCGGAGTGGAGGCAGAGTTAGGTTTGGGACTCAAGGTAGAGTCAACCGAGGTTCGGGGTCAGGTTGCCAAGGGGGGCCGAGGCTCGGCAAGCGGGTCAAATGGGACTTGGCTTCAGCTTATGTGCTGCGCCAGCTCAGAGTCCTGTCCTGTATTTCGGACGAGGCCCGAGGTCACCTGAAGTTTGGGCGTGACCTTAGCGAAGGGGAATAAGGAGCGTAAAGATTAGAGATAGAATATATTTGGGTATCTTAGTCGATATCAGAACTGATTGTCATGTACATGGATGAGTGACTTATATATGAGAAGGTTCCGGGATCGGTGACCGAATGACCGAGGTCAGGGTCGTAAGCTATGAAGGGAAAAGATCAAATGCGGGGTATGAATAGGTGAAACGTGATGGTCAGGGGTTCGGACCCAGAGGCCCAAGGTCTCAGGGATCGGTCGGGGATGGGTTCTGACAGTACCCCCCTCTTAAGGCTGAACCCATGAAGCCTTTAGATAATTTTTTACGTGTCAGGGGCCAAGGTCATGTGACAAGTTCGGGTTGTTAGAGATATAAGAGGTCGCAGGGAGTGGGGGACTGGTCGTAAGTGCCCTCCTAAAGTTTTTTGCCATGTCTTCTACACCCACCCCTGAGATGACTGTGGAAAGGTGTGCCCATCTGCTGCGCGAGATGCAGGAGCTTGAGATTGCCGAAAAGGAAGAGGCCCGTAAGAAGGCCGAGCAGGAGGAGCAGGAGTGAGTGGAGAAGCTCGCTTGGGAGAAAGCGAAGGCCGAGGCTGAGGCGAAGAAAAACGCTGAAGCAAAGAAGCAGGCTGAGGCTGAGAAGAAGAAGCAGGCCAAGATGAAGGAGAGGGCAAAGGCTGTGCCCAAGTGATCGGTCCGAAGCGTGGCTGAGAATGAGGATGGGGAGTCCGGGGTGACCGAGAATGTGGCAAGTGTGAGTGGGGTGAGTAGAGTTCGTTCGGTGCCAGTGAGTGACTTAGTATATATTTTTTTTCATTGGCTTGTGGTATTAACGATGTTTTTTTAGAAATCTAGTATCCCCTGTCTTCCCTGCGGGCGTCGAGGGGAGCGATGCAAACTTGGGGTCTCCGGTGCCTCGTGCGTTCGGTGTTGGGAGCGGAAGGTGGCCTGCACTTGGCCTGGAGAAGCTGGGAAGGAGAAGGTGCCGAGGGCACCAAAGAGGCTGAGGTCCAAGAGTTCAGAGGCCGAGAGCACGGACGCAGCCCAGCCATCAAAAAGGGCTAAGATGACTGTGGTATCAGGTCCTCAGTCGCGCTGAGTGACCAAGACTGTATTTTTGTAGGCAACCGATGCCTGGGAGGAGTCAAACCGGCTGTGGAAACAGGAGGTGGCCGCACTTCAGTCGATAGCTGAGGCTTCGACTCGGAGGGCTTGGGCAGCCGAGAGGCGGGCGGACATGGCCGAGGTGATGGCCATAAATCTTTGGCATATCGCCGAAGATGTTAAGAGAATTGTGGGGCTGAGGCTGGAGACGGGATTGGGGGCCTTGGATACTTTGGGGGATGGGGCCGAGCCACGAGTGGTGGATATCGAGCTTCGGGTGGATCGAGGGACTGAGGGGCAGGCTTCAGGGGTTCGGGAGGGTTTGGAGGGGCGAGTGGAGACCGAGGTTCCAGTGGATGAGGGGAAGGGCAAGGAGAGGGAGGAAGAGGAGACTCTGGAGTAGGGTCTATTGTAATGGAAGGATAATAGTAGTAATAAATTTTTTTTTTTGTGTGAGTTTGGTTTGGGTTTGTTGGAAATATGCGAGCGGCATTGTTGGCAGCACAACATTAGTTACAGTTGCTTAGTAATACTCATCTGTTTTCAACGAGCCATTTCACTCGCTCAAGCTAAACAGCCTTCTGGCGCACGGTCCCTGTTCAGCACCACCCAGAATTCCAACATAAACAGATCACGGGTTGCTCCCGTTAACCACCACCGGTGCTAACAGGTTCTGTCAAAACCAAACCGAAAGTCGTACCTACCGAAAGTACGCCAGGCCTACCGAAAGCCTGCTGGACCCCGAACCGGAAGTCGTACCTAACGAAAGTACGCCAGCCTACCGAAAGCCTGCTGGACCCTGAACCAAAAGCCGTACCTACCGAAAGTACGCCAGGCCTACCGAAAGCCTGCTAGACCCCGAATTGAAAACCGCACCTACCGAAAGTGCGTCAGGCCTACCGAAAGCCTGTGGTACTCGAACCAAAACCGCACCTACCGAAAAGACTTCCCGATGCATATGACAATTTTATTGTCGCGCTGGATGGCCTTCTCCCACCAGAGTTCACACTTGCTAACACCATTGCCCGGTTATTAAATGAGGAGGTGCAACAACAGCCGCGTGCACTCATCAAATCCGAAGTAGAAAGTTGTGAAGAGTTGGAGAATGGAAGGGACAATGCTCTGTTTGCTTTTCAGTATATACAAGGTGAATGGAACCCTATACCGCTCGAGGAGGTGTGTTGGAAATATGCGAGCGGCATTGTTGGCAGCACAACATTAGTTACAGTTGCTTAGTAATACTCATCTGTTTTCAACGAGCCATTTCACTCGCTCAAGCTAAACAGCCTTCTGGCGCACGGTCCCTGTTCAGCACCACCCAGAATTCCAACAGGGTTTGGGTTTGGGTATATGTAGGTAAGAAGGACTTAAGAAAGGAAAGAGGGGTGAAGTTCAGGTTGGGGTGCTCGGGAAGTGGAGAAGGACTTAAGAAAGAAAAGGGGGACAAAGTTTGGGTTCGGGTGTTCGGGTGTACATAATTACTTTTGTTATGATGATTTATTAAAATTTTTTTTTGAATATTCCTAAGAGAGAGATTGTGTGAGAAAAAAAAAGGAATGAGGGTTCGGGTTACGGGTTCCAAGGTCTGGGTTTGGCAGGGTAGGGGGAGTGGAACTTGGTCACAATTTCAGATGCATGTCCGAGTTCGGTCACGAGGATCCATGATGTTTTTTCGTTGGTACCTTCGTAACCGGCTCATCGGACAAGGTATAGGAGGTTGCAGGGTTTTCGACGTTTGTCCAGCTTGGAGTCGAGGATTTCAGATACCTTGTACTCGGGTTCACCATCAATTTCGATAGGCGGTGATGGAGGCTCAGTTTGGTTGGGGAAGGTGTTCGGGACCGAGGGTTCGAGTATTGAGATGTGGAAGACGGGGTGGACTGCACGCATGCTGTCCAGGAGTCATAAGGTGTATGAGTGCGAGCTGGGTCAGCCAAGTATTTTGAAGGGGCTGAGGTACTTTTCGGCTAGCTTCTTTGAGGGTCAGGTGGTGCGGAAAAATTGTGCTTTGACGAAAGCATGGGAGCCGATCGGGAGCTCAGGGCTGGATGTCTTTGGGCATCGGCCGACACCTGGTAGCAGGATTGAGCCAGTCTGATTTGCTCTTTCAGTACCTGGTGTAGTTGGTCTAAGTCGATCGCGAAGTCTCAGGCCTGAGAGGAGGCAAAGTCTCGGTCAGGGTGAACCAAGATGTTCAGGTGGTATCCCTTGTTCGCAAAGAATGGTGATACGCCTGTCATGGCACTTGGGGCATTGTTGTAAGTGAATTCGGCGAGTGGAAGTAGGTCTGCCCAATTGTTCTGTTGGTAGTTACTATACACTCGGAGATATTGTTCCAACGTCTGGTTAGTATGTTCGGTCTGACTGTCGCCCTTGGGATGATAACCCGAGGTGAAGTGAAGTGTCATGTCTAAGGCTTTATCCAATGATTTGAAGAAGTGGGAGACGAACTCCAAACCTCTGTCCAAAGTTACATGCAAGGGTATGCTGTGTTTTGAGAAGACATGTAGGACAAAGAGCTTCGCGAGGTTGGCCGAGGTGACTGTGTCATGTGTTGGAATAAATATCGCTTGTTTCATTAGTTGGTCGACTACGACCAGTATTGCAGTGTAGCCAGCGGACCGAGGCAGCTGTTCGATGAAGTCCATGGATATTGAGTTCCAGGGTTGTTCAGGGATTGGGAGCTGTTTGAGGAAGCCATAGGGCTTGTGGCGTTGGGGTTTAGAGTGTAGGTACGTGGTACAGGACTTGCAGAATTTGTTGACTGAGGTTTGGAGTCTGGGCCACGTGTATCCATGCCTAATTGCGGATAGAGTCTTGTTCTGACCAAAGTGTCCCGCGAGTATGTGGTCATGTTTATACTGTAGTACTCGGAGCTGAAGGTCGTTGGCCTCGGGGACGTAGATTCGGTCATCGTGTTTCAAGAGTCCATCTTCAGAACGTGTCCATCTCGGGTCAGAGGTGTTGCCGAGGTGTTTTAAAGCCTCAGGGTCTGCGGATAGGTGAGCTTTAATGTCAGCATGGAGTTTTTCGAAGTCTATGATGAGGCTTGCGCAAAGCGAGGGTAGGATCAAGGATGTAGCTCGGAGTGACTTGGTGATTTGTTGAGTCATGAAGATCGGCCGAAGGTTCTGTGGGTTAATTGTCACGTAGTCGTTACCCCCTTGTTTAAGGTAGACGTCCCATCGTCTAGTTAAGGCATCGGGTTTCGCACTGAGCTTGCCTAGCCGAAACTGAATTATGAGGTTGAACTGCAACAGATATTCGGACCATCAGACCTGTCTTTGGGTGAGCAGTTTTGTAGTCGAGAAGTATTCCAGGTTTTTGTGGTCGGTAACAACGTCTATCGGGGCTGAGGGGCCTTCTAGATCGTGTCGCCAATGTTGAAAAGCCTCAAAGATTGCTAATAGCTCTTTGTCGTGGACATTGTAGTTGAGTTCGGCGCCCAAGAATGTCCGAGAGTGGAAAGCGATCGGGTGGATCTCGCCGTCCGGGGTGTAGATTGACAGGATGGCCGCGAGGGCATAGTCCGAGGCATCGGTTTCCACGGCCAGCTGTTGGTCAGAGTCCCAATGCGTGAGGATCGGGGCCAAGGTGAAGTCTTTCTTCAGGGTTTCGAACGCTGTTCTGCATTCGTCCAAAAAGTGCCAGGTGTCACGATCACAATATGGACACCTCATCTATATCTTTGTCCTTCCGAACCAATCCTTCCGAATGGATCTTCCAAATTCCGAATCACCCTTGCATCAATGCT
>QMFG01010977.1:0-11007 GCA_003314545.1 Ramaria sp. MG151 | reverse complement strand
CTTCTCAATGTTATTGCTAACAATCTATTTGTTCATAACATTCAACTTTGATAATTGGATTCTGACACCTACACTTTCAAATACCATTTTCTTTGTGTGAAAACATTTTATAATGTTATTGCTAACAATGCATTCATCTATAACACTTCTCTTTAATAATTGAATTCTGACACTGTGGATTCGAAGGCGGCTATATGCCATAGTAGGTAATGAGCTTGTTTTCTCTTTTTTTCCAATCATAACATTCTATCCCACATTCTTCCCTCTTTTACTCACCTTTTTGGCATTTCACCAAGGGGATACATTCTTCTGACAACTGTCCCTTTTTGTTTTTGTGTTTTAGGTGTCTCATGGAGAACCTCAAGACTCCAGGACCGCAAGACAACAAAGAACAAGCAAAACATGATACAGGAAAAAAACACTCACAATCGAAAGAAATCCGCACCATAAACATCGAGGCGAGGAAATAGTCTACCTTGTAGATGAATGCCAATAAACCGCAGCACGTAAAGCTGGCTTAGATTCTCCCCCCCCAATCTTCACCTTGCTCACGTACATCGATGGAGATAGGAGGGTGGTGCTGTTTTAATATCCCTGTCGCTCAACAACGCATAGAAACGGCTTTCCCTTTTTTTCGCGTCAAATTCGACCATAGTCCCCAACCTTCTAAACGAGTTGTCGTCTTTCGTAAGACGGAGATGTTGTTGGGGGAAAACGTCTCGATGGTAAACCGTAGGATGCCATGGGGGAAGATAGACCTATCTAAGCAAGCAACCAATGGAGCGAGAGTCTGGAGGGAGTATGGGTCAGCAGATTCCTTAAAAACAATGATACCATACCATGAGTGCAAGGAATATGAAGTAGCATCTACGGGGGAGGTGCGAGCTGTCGACAGAGTTGAGACTCTAGAGGGAGTATGGATCAACAGATTCCCTAGCATCAACGATACCATGTGGTGCTATGTTGCAGCGTTTACTCGCTTCTTGAATATCGTGTCGAACACACATACACCCACACTTGTGCTTTGCTCCCTCAACCATTCCTGAGGGTCTATGACTCCAACGTTCTTCGTAACATATCAGAATTCCTGGCGAGGTTCACGTGCACCGGGAAGAGAAAACATCAGATGCGGTGGAACTCAAGTCACCATTACGGAAGAACATACGAGCCCCCTGCAGGACAAGAGGTTAGAAGCTTTTGTACACGATTGTCGTGGTCAGGCATAGTGAGCATTTCACGAATCTAGAAAAAGGCGAGATGTAAATGCTGGTGTTCTCTGTAGCTTGAGCCGATCGTTCCGTCACCATCGTCTGCCACAGATATCGGTGTTGAGGTTCTGCACGATCTATCAGTATTGGAAGCTACGTTATCGGGAAAACACAAAGCTCAATTAACGGACCATGCAATTTTTGTTTCCTTCTCCAAGGTAAATTTCACCCAACTTGCTATATTTTCTTCACATCCCTTATTTTGTACTAGTTAAACACATTCCATCTCCTTAAAGGTTACAGGGATATGGATGAAGACACCCAAACTCACACCATATCCTATGAAAAACGCAAGGTGACTGCCGTGGTTGGTGCGCTGTTGGGCGTGAAGATCACATTTTATTGTGTGAATAGTGATGAAGTTGATGTCAGACGTTGATTTTCCCATCGTAGACCGACATTTACAGCCACAGACTCAGCTGCTCCTGTTTCTTGAGGTTGCAAGTTTCCGAAACCCGCTAGCAAGACTTTGGGTCCAAAATAGTCAGTGGAGGCCAGGTCACAGCATAACGAAATAAAGCACTGCGAACCACCCGGTTAGGAGCATTTGTATGCGACGGTTGGACGTTTGGGTAATTGTGAGTGTCACAAGTCTAGCAAAACTCTGCTGAGACGCTGGCCGTTTCGTATGGCTTGAAAAGCAGGCGTGCGGCTCATGGTATCAACTATGTCGCTCATAGCATGATACTAAGGCAACACTACAAGACTTGGGAACCGGACGTTACATTACCAAGGAGATCTCTGCTCAAGTCCTCGTCCTTTCGCCAACCTAACCACCCTCGTCTCTACCAGCGTTAAGCATTCATTGCTTCACTAGGAGCCCAATTTTTAAAGCATACCAGGAAATGGGCAGACGGTCAACACAAGCACCGTAGTTGATTATAGTCGCTGTGCACGAATGTGTGGTATCGAAGTCGACGTCAGCGGTCGTGGCTTCTCAAGACTGTTATCAAGGGACCAAGAATACACAAACCAGGTTTACTAGGGATGAAAAGGTATGTGCATGCTCACCAGATGTGCCTTTCCCCAAATCGAGTCATGCGAGTGAGAGGACGATCCACGGGTGGTCAGTACTGCACTCAATGTGAATGCTCACCATTCTTCTGGAGCCACCGTCACGCCGACCAAGCCTTCAACAGTTTTGGGGACGACTATGTCGACTAACGCATCCTTCCGGTGGCTCAGCCGACCCTCGTATCGCGACCGTCAGTACTGCACTCAATGTGAATGCTCACCGTTCTTCTGGAGCCACCGTCACCTCGACCCATACCCGCGATGACTCATTTGCTCTATCAACCCTTCAAAATGTGCAGCCTTCAACAGTTTTGGGGACGACTATGAGATCGAGTAACGCCTCCTTCCGGTGGCTCAACCGACCCTCGTATCGCGACCGTCAGTACTGTACTCAATGTGAAAGCTCACCATTCTTCTGGAGCCACCGTCACCCGCGATGACTCATTTGCTCTATCAACCCTTCAAATGTGCAGCCTTCAACAGTTTTGGGGACGACTCTGAGATCGAGTAACGCCTCCTTCCGGTGGCTCAACCGACCCTCGTATCGCGACCGTCAGTACTGCACTCAATGTGAATGCTCACCGTTCTTCTGGAGCCACCGTCACCTCGACCCATACCCGCGATGACTCATTTGCTCTATCAACCCTTCAAATGTGCGGCCTTCAACAGTTTTCGGGTGCATGACGCTAGCGCTTTGTCTTGCGTGACGGTGCCTACGGGCTCAGTCGCGCGAAACGAGAGGTCAACCGCGGGCTTGTGCCAAGGAGCTGGCCGCCGTGCAATAGTGGCCGTGGGAGGTGCGGAGTGCGCACCAAGGTCCACTTACAAAAAGTTTTGCAAGTCACATGATCGCGACGGACGGGTGTAGTCGAAGAGGAAATTCTCAACCACCCTCAATCTTCAGGCCCCAGGCATCCTTCGGGCCATGGTGGCTCAAGGTCGGGATATTCGCAGGTCAGGACATTCGCATTCTAGATAGTAGTAGAATTATATTCAACTAAATCGGCAGTCCATGTTTCCTAGTTTGATATCCTCGACAATAAAAATTCCTAGCTTTGTTAGGAGACCAGAAGGGAAATTCCATTCACCTAAAGACTTTACTTCCATATTCCTCAACTGCATACTCTGCCCAATAATGATATATGTATGTCTTGTCCTGTTGTTAGATCCTAGAATCCAGACAAACTCCATATCTCTGCTGCTATATTCCCAACAAGTTCTCCTTTCCAATTCCAGGCTATAATGACTTCTTGTGTTCCAAACTTTAGAAAGTACTTGTGACATTTCTGGACTCAGTTCCAACTATTGTATTCCTCATATATCTTTCTTGTTCTCCTTGATTTAGTTGCTAGTCATTTTTTATATACTTACACCTCTAGATTCCTTGACTAACTGCTACTTCAAATATCAACTAAGATTTCCCCCTTATCCTAGTTCTCTTTTCTGAAGCCTTTGTAACATTTCAATCTCTAAAACTAGGGACAGAACAATTGGGAGGGTGCAACACATGAGTTAAACTGAGTCCCTCTGACTCCAAATGCATTCTGACTTCCTATATCTCTTGAAATCAAGCCTCAGACATTAACACCTGTGTGCAACTTCTCAGTTCTGATATCAAGATTAAGCCTCTAAGCTTTGCTACAGTGTTCTCCCCACTACTTAGCTCTAACAATGGTATGGTCACTTTGCTTACCCAGATGTTTCCCAAGTATGCTAATCTCCCATTCTTATACAGCACATTGCTACAACCCCCACTCCTCCTCTTATATGGGATCTACCTAAGAATACTTATATTCAATTGTATTATGTGCTACCTGTGCCAATGTGCTCTTTACATCCTTGGCTACATAGGTTTTGAATTTGGGTGCCAACTTGGGCCTTTCATGACTACTCTTGGCAATTGTTATAAATCATATGGGTAAAATCTCAGATAGTTTCTTCTCCTCAGTCATAAACTATCATACAATCATAAAAGTGGAATTGGACCATAAGAAGCCAGAAGTATGGATAGTAGGTAATAAAAGTATAAGACTAGAGAACATGAGATAGAACTTGGAGATGAGCACTGCTATTGGCTGCAATGAGAACCAATACAAGGTGATACAAGACAAGACAACAAGACAACAAGATGATAAGGTACTTGTTAACCCTAATTTCTGAGACTTCTGGGCTCGTTATAGACTGGCTGGGCTAAAAACCAACTGTCCATTTAAATATCAAACTTAACTATTTATACTAAATGAACTAATTGAGGGCAAGATATAACCAGAGCAGCATTTTTCTATTAATCTAAAAATAGCTAAATATTGTCCATAATAATAGTAGGATCTTTGGAAAGGATGACAAAACCTGCATTCATGCTGAAATAAACAGTAGCAGTCTGTAGGTCAGTAGGCTTGGTGACCAATATATTCATACCATATCCTTGGTAACGTGAAAATTGGCAATACTTTCAGCCTCACAGCCAGAGTGTCAGAATCCAAATAATAGCAATAAATGTTGTGGATAGATGTTGGATTAGTAGAAGTGTTCGGAAACATCCCTAATAGTAATAGGGTGGTTTTGGAAAGCAAATGAAAATCCTACAGTAAAAGCGAATGACTTTCGGAACGTCTGCGAATGAAGTGCATAGTTCCAAAGAGACAGAGGTTCCGAAAGGATTCTATCTCGTGAATCAAATGAACTTTGCAGTTCATGTCGATCACAGCCAATGATCTTACATTCTTTGAAGTGGATTTAACTAATAAGAGTTGATTTGAAGGGCTTACTCAAAAATTATACAGTTTGTTGGTAAAGTTGAGTTGAGAGTGAGTTTGGCAAGTGTAAGTGGAAAATCAAGTTGACATATGATAATTGAACTAGGGAATGTACATGCGAATGTGCTAGCTTATATACTGAACCATTCGGAAGAAAGAGCGAATGGGAATGAGTCCGTGATGGTTAGGAAGTAGCCAAGGTACATGTATACTAATGAAAGGCCATAGGAAACAAAGAACAAGGGTGGCAGGAAAATTGTGAATGAAGAAAAAGATTAACGGACCCATAATAACTCTTGAAACATGTTTCCGAATCGCATGGCTCTTCGGGTAGAACTAACCATCCCTAAATCCTTCGGAGGGTCATCCTGAGGGTCTAGAACATTCATACCATAGAACATAATGATATGGAATGTCATCGCAAGCTTCCACACAATAGAAACAACTCAATCAGTGAGTTCATTGGAAAAGATGGGGATAGTGATGGGGATAGTCAGGGTGCTTCTTTTCTAGAAAAGATTATGATCGGACCTGATTATTGATCGTTTCACTAAACACTTCATGTAGTAATTCCTGAACTGGATTGGGTGACCGGATCAAATGTATGTGAAGCATTGATGCAAGGGTGATTCGGAATTCGAAAGATCCATTCGGAAGGATTGGTTCGGAAGGACAATGATGGATGTGAGGTGTCCATATTGTGATCGTGACACAGAGGTGGTAACATAGGACCCCTTGTCATAAGGTGACAAGGCATCTATGCATACCCTCCTCCATCTATCCTGATTCAAAGTTCTTCCATCTCCATCCTCTTATCATCCAAGCCCATAAAGTAAACCACTATAGTAGACTTCTTCACTATGCATGGTAACTACTATCGGGGAGTATGTATAGCTGCTGAGAACTTGTTCTTGCTGAGGTATGTAGAGCAAGAGAATAGAATATGAACTTCAGTACGGGGGAGAGAGGTGCATCTATTACATGATATATATAACTGGAAATTTTGAAAAGAGTAAATAGATAGGGAAAGAATATATTTAATTCTACATAGACTTGTAAGTTTTGTCTATGTCCCCTGGTCCGAATAGTACAAACAAGCATTAATAACTCCAGAACTTCAACCATATTATTCCATAACACCTCTCTCTATTGATAAACTCAATACAGTTATATCTGGACTTAATTCTGGCTGAAATACTTGTCAGATTTTATCCTCTACTGGTGTTAGGTATATTTCAAAAATTTGTTCTAAACATTGCCTGACCTCCCCAAGTCTTCTAGTGGTTGTCCTGTCAAACTCTCCCTTCACCTTGGTTCAGATAGTAGGAAATGGGCTTGGAAATGGACAGAGGAGGGGATAAATAATAAAACTAATAAAGGGTATAGTGAAGTTTGGAGGTGGATCTGTGATGGTAAGGGGCTGCATGCTTTGGGATGGGCTTGTCTGTGAAGTAACAGGTTGTAGGTAATAGTTTGCAGTACTTTTAATACTTGTACTATTGTTTTAGCCTTCCCAGAGGTGATATACTTGACTGTAATGGTGGATGTTAACAAGGGAGAGTTTGACAGAACAATCACTAGAAGCCTTGGGGAGGTCAGGGCAATGTTTAGAACATTTTTTTGAGATGGTACCACTGCTAACACTAGTAGAGGATAATATCTGACAAGTATTTTGGCCAGAATTAAGTCCAGAAATGCCCTGTTGCCAGATTTGGTGATAAGAGGGTCAGGAAGATCCAGTATGATACTCAAAGCACATAATTCCTTGTAAGAAAAGTTATCTGAAGTTAGCCAGCTGATTACCTCTATCTGAATATAAGTGCTTACTGGAACCTTCAGATACACTCTGCTTCACTGATTCTTTCAAGGAATTATGTGCTTTGAGTATCATGCTGGATCTTCCTGACCCTCTCATCACCAAATCTGGCAACAGGGCATTTCTGGACTTAATTCTGGCCAAAATACTTGTCAGATATTATCCTCTACTAGTGTTAGCAGTGGTACCATCTCAAAAAAATGTTCTGAACATTGCCCTGACCTCCCCAAGGCTTCTAGTGGTTGTTCTGTCAAACTCTCCCTTGTTAATATCCACCATTACAGTCAAGTATATCACCTCTGGGAAGGCTAAAACAGCAGTACAAGTATTAAAAGTACTGCAAACTATTACCTACAACCTGTTACTTCACAGAGAAATTCTTCAAAATGTGCAGCCTTCAACAGTTTTGGGGACGACTATGAGATCAACTAACACATCCTTACCTTATTCAACTCTCAGAAGTCTACACATAGTCAGAGTGAGCCATCTTTTTTTGAATGAAGAGAATTGGCACCCCATGCAAGGACTGAGAGGGCCAAATGAAGCCAATGTTCAGGTGTTCGTCAATGAAGGATTGAAGGGTTTTAAGTTCTGACCGAGAGAGCAAGTAGATCAGGGGTTGAGGTGGTTTGGCACCATCCTTGAGTGTGATCTTAAGGTCATAGGGTCTGCGAGGCACCAAGGTGTCTGCCTTAGACTTGGAGAATACGTCCCCAAAGTTGTGATAGTCTTTGGGTATGCCTTCTATGTCTGCAAGGGTCAGAGATAGCTTGGCTGAACATGCTGAGAGTTCGGGCACAGCAGGTTGAGGTGAAACGTCTCGGATCCTTCTAATTTACAGGCACAAGCAAATGTGGCTGCATTGATTAGGGTGATGTGAGGAGCCTCAAGCTTTGGGATGGGTTTAGAGGGTGACTTTGGCTCGGCTGCAGCAGCATGAACTTTGGTTGTCAGAGGTTCAGCCAGACTGTCCAGATGGGGTGCTTGGAAGGTAATACTGCCCAATACCCAGTCAATCAACAGATTGTAGTGGGTGAGCCAGTTATGCCCGAGCATGGCCAAACAGGATGAATCTAGCAAAGTGACATAAACATCTACAGGGAAAGTGTGGTCAGAGGAATGATAAGAAAAGGAATTGGAATATTTATTATATTTATTTTGTATTTTGTTTGAGTTTTATTTGATTTTTATTGAACATTCTTCAAAGTGAGCTTTAGGCACTTGTTTGATAATCTAAGCGGAGTTCTATTGAGATGTGGGGGATGTGGTGATGTGGGAGCAAAGTGTCAGCGCTAAAAGTTTGCATACACTGATGTGGTACTTGTAACAGAGATCAAGCTCAAACTTAACAAGTTTGAGATAACTTTTGAGTTGTATAGATCACTTGAATTGAGAGCAAACGGCCAGTGACGATTTGCTAACAAAGCAACGGTTGTGTAGATATAGAGCAAGAGATTCAGAATATAGGAGACTTGTGGAGGTTTTACTGCCTTAGATTGTACCGAAAACTACAAGCGTATTTAAGGGAAAATCTAGCTAGTGTGTGTCCTTTGTGAATCCAAGAAAAATAACGGGGTGATGGAGCAGTTCTGGGGTTGCAATCTACATGAGGGTTGGAATGCACAAATATGTGACTAAAAGCTATCTAAAGCACCTGAAACCGATCTGTGTGCTATGAGAACTACAAATCATGCATGCAACAATTTTATTCAGTGAAAAAAAAAGAACAAGAAAATTGATTGGAAAACTTCTGAAACTTCATTTCAAAGCTCCAGGCACTTGTCTAAATGAAATAGAAGCAATCGGCTTCGTTCGCTGAGAAAGAGATGAAAATTATATGGTGATGTCTTGACGAAAGCCATCATCAAACTGTCGAAACTTTCGAAGAATCAGGTGCAGCTTTGTGGAATTCTTCAGCGGTCTGCCCCTCCGATTTTTCTGAAGAGAAGGCGGCTCTCTGGCGCCAACTGGTTGTTCAGCACATATTTCCTGGGAAGTCAAGGTTCCAGCGTGGAGGTGAATATCCAGTACATTGTATATTTCATTTAGTTGGACATAAGGTTCTCGACGATGTCCATTATCGTCGTTGGTTGCAGAAATTTGGGGAAAAGTCCATGTACGTAATTCACGGACTTTTGTCTTGGTGTGATCTACCCAGTACATCTAACCCACAGCACCTTATTGCGGGGCCAGACATCACACCAGACCGGATAACGTTCACGTCATCTGCATATGCCCAACTACACCTCTCGCATCTATATTTCCAAATCTTTCGTGTACCTGAATGTTTGTCTGTTCCAGCCCTTAGAGAAAGAGTTAGCTTTGGTGAGTCCTTTTCATATTATTGCTTCCTTCAAGCATCTTAGACGGCCCGAGGAATTAGAAACCATCAGAAATAATCATTTCATCGCAATGAAACCCACACAGACACTGTCCTCCCACCGGATGACGATGGTATAGATTTGTATCATCCTGCTATCCAAAAAGGAGATTATGGCATGTCATCGCTATTGAAACCGAAAACCATCCATCGAATCCGTCAAATGGTTGCGGAGGAAAGCAGTAGCAGGAGTTCACAGCCTGGAGATGATGTCACAGTGACACCGCCAGCAGCGCCATGCCAACCAAGTATCGCAACGGTGAGGGTCATATTCTGTAGAACTCTAAGCCTCTGAGAAGATGCGCATATAGTCAGTTCACTGTTAATTCAAATTCCTAGCTCAAGGAATATATTGCTCGACTGCGGCGAGGGTACAATGGTGGACGTCGTCTACACTGCATGGCGTCCGTGGTGTCTTTATCTCACACATACATGGAGATCATCACATAGGACTGTCCAGATTACTGTCCCAAAGAAGAAAAGTAGTTGTAAGAGTATTATCAGTTTTGTCGTTGCCTTACCTACTTGAGAGCAGCTAACTCCACTTTGTGACTCACCCATTTATCTTATCATGAACCAGGCAACTTTCTCATACATTCAAGAGTATAACAACCTAGAAGACTTGGGGATCAACGATCCAACTAATGGTGTGCGGCTGATATACTCAGAGAATGCGCAGTCGCCTTCGCCTGGCAGATTGCATGGCACTAGTGAAGGGCAGCAAGTTGAGAGGTGATCTATATACCGGTGATATAGTTGGACTGACATAAGCCTGGAGTCAAAGCTTTCAGAATGTTATCATTGAGACTGTTGATGTGTGGCATCGTGGCCGCTGTTAGGGTATAGTCATAAAACATCGCGATAGTTGGAGCATCGTGTGAGTCCCTGGCACCAAACTTACTTTCGATGATTTACATACCCTCTTCACGAAGATACTCTGGGGATACCAGACCAAGGGATAATCTTGTTCGCGCAGGGTATAAGGCTACATTATTAATTCACGAAGCGAGCTTAGGTGACGAGCAAGCCGAAGTTGCCGCAATCAAGGCACACAGCACTATCAGGCAAGTTAAGCGGCATGTGTTCCTTACTATAAGGTTTTTACTCATTATTTAAAAAAGTTCACTCTAGAATGAAAGCCAAAAACGTACTGCTCACCCACTTCTCTACTCGCTTCCCTAAAACACCACAAATGACGTGTTGGATAAACGGCAATTCGGTCGTAGTATCAGACAACCGGTAATACAAAGGACACGGTAGTACAAAGAGCTCTCTTATTACAAGGACCTCTCATAGTACAAGGACTTCTCGTAGCACAAGGAACTACAATAGTACAAAGGGTACAGTAGCTACAGATATGTATTGAAGGCAGGGACTGCAACTGCTAGACTGAACAATTACAGTTTCAAGACTTTTATATTCCTTTCGATCTATATGACGACTGCACCAGTGGAGGCAAGAGATCCAACAATTGCTTTCGCATTCAATCATACGAGCGTCTCATTGGAAACCTTTGAAATTAAGGTATTTACCCGCATTGGAACAAAGCTTTTAGATAGCGGAGATCCAGAAGATGAGGTTGTACGGGGGCGAGACGCTCCATGACACCAGTTTGGATAATATACTTTTCTCCTTGTGTTTGAACATTATGCGTCAGCCGCGAAGAATAAGGCTAGCCATTACATTTCTGCTCATATAAAGAAATTAAATAAATCTTGGGGCTCAAGGGCCCAGCCGCTGTATGTGGACTGCAGCTGCGTTATGCTCGACGGC
>QMFG01010843.1:0-11890 GCA_003314545.1 Ramaria sp. MG151 | reverse complement strand
CCCACAACATCTATTGCTATTATTTGGATTCTGACAGCCAGGTGTTTGGGCCAGGTGTTCAGGTCACACCCCAAGGTGGGATGAGGTCTTGGGGCCCTACCCCTGAGGTGGCCCAAGGTTTTGGACTTGTAATCAGAGGCTTCAGGTCCTTGACCCAAAGCTTTGGACTCAGGTTCTCATACTTCAGACTTGTGTCCTGAACATGTGAAGGTCTCAGAGGTGTAGAACTCAGCAAGAATTGGTTATCCCCTGACAGTTACTCCTACTGAAGTAGCCAGCTACATTAGAAGTCAACAAGAATCCCTCCAAAACACATGAAACATCTTCTCCATATAAGCTCTCATCCATAGAATAGCTGAGACTGAAATCAATGATGTGAGCCTGATGTTCTTCAATCATAACATTTGCCTGTTAATAAATTGTGAGTATATGTGCCTTTCCTCCAAGAATTCTACATGTGTGAAAGGAAACAAGTTGCCACAGTGATATGTTCTTCCAACTGGGAAAAAATGCCACTATGCCAGGTTATCTGGCATTAGTCTGTGGGCACAATTTAAACAGTAACTTGTTACACACATTTACCAACTATTCCACTGTGTCACAGTCAAATGTCTGGCCAATCTCTGGATCTCTCTTGTGTTGGAATCTGGGCTGCGGAAAGTGTCACGTCATTGCAGGCCACATGGGAACCGCTGGAGTCACTGGGAGTGGACAGGCTTAAATTGGAGAACAATAGCTACTACAGTATATAACTAGACAATCAGTGACAAAAAATACTGAGTCGGTCTTTCCCTCCATTTACCTGTGTCTTATCTATGTCTAAAACTTTAACATCTTGACCTCCAGATCTCTGGGTTCATCTGGAAACCCTTGTTATCCTTCTATTCTCGTTCCTGTCAGACCTCATCTCAAGACCGGTCCCCAAACCTTCAGGCCTTTGGGCCTGAATCCCTGACCATCTCCAAACATGTTTCATTTATTTATATCCTGCACTTAATCCTTCTCCCTGTAGTTTACGACCCTGACTTCAGTCACTCTGTCCCCGATCCCCAAACCTCTTTGTATATAAGCCACTAGTTCATGTACATGGAAATCAGTTCTGATATCAACAAAGATACCTAATATACTTCTATCCTCTAATCCCTACACTCCCTTCCTCCCTTTGCTAAGGAGCTAGGATATGTGTCTTGTGGATGATGAGGAAAGATAGGGGTTGTGGAGCAGTTCTGGGGTCTGTGTCTACATAGGGAGAGTTTTGTACTAAAACAAAAGTATCTACCTGAAAACGTCATGAAACCGATTTGTGATTGTTCAGAACTACAGATCATAGAGTCAACAAATTTTGGTGAATGAAAAGAACAAGAAAAATCAATTGGAATAATCCTGAAACTCTTTCCTAATGTCTGGGTGCTTGTTCTAAATGAAATCAAAGCTTCAAAGGCTTTGGGTGCAGATCATTGCCAATGTAGTTGTTCAGAAATTGATCTGTGATTTCCTTTTGTACTATATTTGATGTTTCATGTTAATGAAAGTGGCAATCAGTTTTGAAACATGTGCAGATGAGTCGGGCAAATGTATGCATGCATTCTGGAGTGTTTGGGTTTATGGCTGATCGTCCAGTCAATTCTAAAAGTAAACAAAATATTTCCTAAGGCAGTTAGCCTTGGATTCCAATGAAATTGAACTGTAAATGTTTTTATGTTTTTCTTTTATTCTGTGTGAGCCTGTCTCTGTGATGTGATCAAGTGATTACATAATCATTTGATCAATAAAATAACAAGCTGAAGCCAAGTCCCATCTGACTTGAATGCTGAGCCTTGGTCCTCCTTGGCACCCAACCCCAAAGCTTGGTCAACTCTGTCTTGAGTCCCAGCCTTACTTCTGCCTCTGTTCTGATCTAGTTCTTAACAGTTCCCCCTTGTCATCCCATTTTTACCAACATGTTTCTATGTTATGCAAATCTTTCTTGATAGTTATGAAATGTGTTTCACTTATATTAGTTATCCCCAAACCTGATCCTGAGACCCTTAGTATATAAACCTGAAACCCCTCTTGTATATTTCTCAGTTCTGATATCAACCTAATTCACCCTGTTCTCTACACACACACACACTCTCTATGCTACAACCTGCGACTAGCCTCGGCTCATACAGACCCTCAGGATACTCAGATCTCTGAATACAGGGACAGAACACTAAGTTGGTACAACACACAAGTTGAAGCCAAGTCCCTCTGACCCAGCCAGAAGTCCACCAGAACCTCCGGAACTCTGATATATGCTAAGTGACACATCCTGGAAATATTATCATCGTTCCTGAATTGTTATTTAACATCAGTAACAACCCACCATTTAACACACTGGTATGTAATAACATGGAATACAACCACCGACAGTCTTATGTCCCATGGATATATGCAAAAACATTTGCTAGGTATGATCAATTCTGATTCAGTTAGATCTGGAAGTTAGGAGGTGTGATTTAGAGTGTAAAAACACTTCCCACACTACATCCAGTAGTAGGATGTCCATAGATGAGATGTTCTTCAACTATATGTAGATGAACTTCCTCTGGCAAGTTGTAGTCCCCCATTTTCTTTTTCATCCACAACACACATCTCCTAGCTACAGTGTTGTTTAAGTACACTTGTAGTTCTTGTCAATAATTGAGGTAGTAAAATTCCACAGACCCACTCTTGTTATCTCTCAATTTGCTTTATATCTCTACAACTATCTCTTTGATTGCAAATCATCACTGGCCATTCACTCTCAATTGAATATATTTATTGTGCTCAAGTATTACCTCAATATTGCTAAGTTGCACTATTATTTCTATCAAATACATTCACATTGCTGTATATGAACATTAGATACTGTCAGATTATCCCCACACCAGCACTTCCCCTGTATCAATATTCATTCTTGCTTAGATACCAAACAAGCACCCTCTTGAGTGTGTTCAATAAACAAGTTCCCAAAGCTCAAAAAACACTTTAATAAAAAAATACAAAATATATATAAAAATATTTCTTTTGTCCCTCTTATTAAAGTCAGGATAATGGGGCCATTTCCTACAACCTGGATCATGTCCAATACTCTGCAATGTGTTATTATTATCTATTCTAAAAAGTACAGATTACATAATCACCAAGAGGCATCAGCAGCATCACCTTGGATAAAAAAAAACAAACAACTACCTGGGATTTGTGATTCCAATTCAAGGCTAGCAGCCTTTGAATTACTTTGTTTATTTTTAGATTTGAATGGACAAATGGCCCTGAATGTAATCAATATGAATGCATGCATACATGTCTTTGAGCACAAATGGGCTCAAATAGCCACCGATCAGTGACTGCATGGCTCTGAAATGCTACTGAAAACCAATATAGCAATCAGAAAGCTTTTCCTATCCACCCCTATTGACACCGATCCATGACTGAAGCCCTGATGTTTCGATTCATTTAAGACAAGCACCCAAATCTTTGGAATGAGTTTCAGAAGTTTTCCTATCCAATTTTCTTGTTCTTTTCATTCAATAAAAATTGTTGACCCTATGATTTGTAGTTCTGAACAACCACAGATCGGTTTCACAAAGTTTTTTAAGTAGATACAATTGTTTTAGTACAATATTCTCCACATGTAGTCAAAGACCCCAGAACCGCTCCACTATCCCTACCTTTCATCAGCATCCACAAGAAATATATCCTAGCTACCATCACCTTTAAATATGCTTGTAGTTCCCGTTAGGATTTAAGGGAGTAAATATCCACCAGTCTCAGTATTGTGCTCCATTGATTGCTTTATATCTTTACTATCATCTCTCTGATGGCAAATCACTACCAGACATTTGCACTTGATTACAAGAATCTATTGAGACCAATTATTGTCTCAAAACTGCTAAGTTACACAGTTATCTCTGTTCTCAACTGTTCATGTGACCACACATGAACATTTAGCACTGATAATTTGCATCTGCATCAGCACATCTCCTGCATCTCAATAGACCCTCAGTTAGATCATAAAATGAGCACTGATTCAGCACATTCAACAAACTTCAAGAAAACAACAGATAAAATTCAAACAAAGTATATATAAACATATAAAAATATCTCTATTACATTTCTTATTACAATGAAGTTGTGCCTGAATTGGCCAGAGATGGGAAAGTTGCAAATCATACATCTTTTTTGGCATTCACTCAAAGGGTGTATAATTGTATAATAAGATCAGTAGAGTTTCTGCATTTTGGAGGCCCTGCACTGTATGGTAATCTTCAGCAGATGATTCAAATTATTAAAGTTGATCAAATCCTACTTCAAAAAAATCCTTGATTGATTTCATTACATCATGGGATGCTCAGGACATATGGCTTCATTGAATTGTGTTTCACACTCTTGTTGACATGTGTCTTTCAACCACCACCAAGTATATCCACTCACCAGCATAACATGTTATTGGTCAATAAACCTCTCTGTGCTTGAGTAAAGCAGATGCTGTTTGGGTCTCAACAAATCCCAAGTATTGAAGAAGGGTTGTAGAGTGCTGCCTTTCCATGGTGCATATGATATCCTTGCACAGAATTCAGCTAAATTCTCCCTCATACTATGAAAATATTTGATAAGAAAATAAATTGGGAATTTTATCTATTTTATTTTGTTTTTGTTTTTGCTTTTTAGTTGATTTTATTCAAGTTCTTTGAGGCAAGTTTTAGCTGCTTGATTTGATAATCTAGCCGAAAGTCTATAGTGATGCGGGGGATGCGCTGATGCGGGAGCAAAGTGTCAGCGCTAAAAGTTCACGTGCACTGACGTGAGCTTGTAACAGAGATAACAGTGTAAACTTAACAAAATTGAGATGTCAGTTGAGTCCAATAGGTCACTTAAATTGAAAGCAAATGGCCAGTGATGATTTGCTAACAAAGAAGTGGTTGCAGAGATATGGAGCAATTGATTCAGATAACAGGAGACTTTGTGGAGGTTTACTGCCTTGGATTGTGATGAGAATTACAAGCATATTTAAGTGAAGAGCTAGCTAGTGATTGTCCTTTGTTTTTCCAAGAAAAATAATGGGGCGATGGAGCGGTTCTGGGGTTGCAGTCTACATGAGGGGTGGAATGCACAAAAATGTACTAAGACTTGTCTAAAGCATCTGAAACCGAGCAGTATGCTGTAGGAATTACAGATCATGCAATCAACAATTATATTCAGCAGAAATAACAAAGAAAAAGATGGAGAAAATTTCTGAAACTCCATTTCAAAGCTCTGGGCACTTGTTTAAATGAAAAGGAAGCGATCAGCTTCGTTCGGGGATCAGTGATGATAGGGGTGAGTTGAAATAGAAGATACATTGCCCTATGTATGATTGGATGTGTTTCAGAGCCATGTGGGACTCAACTGGTGGCTATTTGAGCCTGTTCGTGTTTGAAGGGCATATATGCGCATGTTCGTGCTTGCGTGGCCTTAGGGATGTATTGCCGATAGAATCTAAAAATATAAACAGAATATATTTTAAGGCATGAAGCCTTGAATTGAACTCAATCATGTTTTTTATGTTTTTTTTTTTGGTTTTATTCTAGGCAGCGCCTCTGATGCATCAGTAGATTATGTAATGCAGAGTTCGCGTGGCAGATAGATAAATAATAACAATATTTGGCAAAGGTGTTATTGTATTCGCCTTCACTGATGCTTGAGGAGATTCAAATGCAGTATGAGGGCACTTCATTGAGATAGTTATGATTTAGACTGGCAATGAAAGGTGGTATTGTTGTTTGTTAGTTGGAGACTTTCAGATGCTACATAAACTAATATTATACTAACTCAATGTGACCCCCATTTTTATGGTTGACCTTCCCTTTTCTCTAGTGAATTAAACATTGTTTTTGAGGATTTTTTCTGTGCACTGCTAAGTTTATAACACATGGTAAGCATTGCTCATAGTTGGAAAGTAATACTTGATGTTTTATTTATGTTTTAAATTCAGCCATCATAATCAGGGTTATTATCCCTGCTTGCTGTTTCCAAATTTGTTTCTTCTGCTGTTTCTTCATTAGTCCCACAAATCTTCCAAATCTCTAACAGAATTCAATTATCAAAGATAAGAGTTGTAGATGGATGTAGGGTTAGTAGTTTCAATTGGAAATGTTTCTAATAAGAATAGAATGATATTCAAAAGTCAATAGAAGTCCTATAGTAAAAGTGAATGGTGTCACGATCATGATTTATGATCTGTTCCGAACCACCCGAACATCACGTTTCCAAATCAACTCTTCGGAACCCGATTCATCAGCAGACTTGTCACACATGAACCATCCAATACTTCGTCACCCATAACACCTTGAATCATCCTAGCAACATCACAAGGACCCAACCAAGAAATCAGATTCTATTATTAGCCTTTCCTCAGAAAAGAAGCATCTACACTATCCCCATCACTATCCCATCTATTTCTAGGAACTCAATAGCAGGGTCGATTCTATGCTTCTAAAAGCTTATGATGACAACACATACGATTCAATATGTGGACGCGTTCATCCCCGACACTCAGGGCCATCGTTTAAAGAGGTGAAACAAGGGTTCTTCTACCCGAAACAACATACAGTTTGGAAACAAGTTTCAGGGTTTATTCCTAGTTTGTTAAACCCTTTTCTCATTCACAATTTTCACCCCACCCTTGTTCTCTATTCTTTATGGTCATTAACTAGCATACATGTACTTTAGCTACTTTTCCGATCCTTAACAGACTACTCCCCATTCGCCCTTGCCTCCGAACATCCCAGTATATAAGTAGCACATTCGCATGTATGTTCTTTAGTTCAATTATCGTATGTCAACTTGATTCTTCTACTCACACTTGTCAACTCATCTCCAACTCACCTTCAACAACAACTTCATATTTTCTGAGTAAGCACTCCACTTCTACCTTTATTAGTTAAATCCACTTCAAGGAATGTAAGATCATTGGCTGTGATCAACATGAACTGCAAAGTTCATTTGATTCACGAGATAGAATCCTTTCGGAATCTCTGTCTCTTCGGAACTATGCACTCCATTCGCAGATGTTCCAAAAGTCATTCGCTTTTACTGTAGGATTTCTATTTGCTTTCCAAAACCACTCTATTACTATTAGGAATGTTTCCGAACACTTTTACTAATCCAACATCTATTCACAACATCTACCACTATTATTTGGATTCTGACAAATGGCTTTCGGAATGTTTGCAAAAGGATGCATAGTTCCGAAGAGATAGATATTCCAAAGCAATTCTATCTCATGGATCAAATAAACCTTGCAGTTCATGTCGACCACAGCCAATGATTTCACATTCTTTCAAAGTAACAAAGTTTAGAGTACTCACTCAAAGGTGAAGTTGTTGAGAAGTTGTTGTTCATGGTAGTTTTATGACAAGTTGATGAGTTTGAGTAAAACACTCAAGTAGATGTACAATAATTGAACTAGAGAATATACATGTGAATGTTCTCCCTATTCACTGAACAATTTGGAAGGGAGAGCGAATGGGAAAGAGTTTTTGAGAGTCAGAAAGTAGTTAAGGTACATGTATACTAATTAAATGCAATAAAAAACAAAGAACAAGGGAGGTAGGTGTTGGAATATACAAGGAAAATCCTGACCTTGGGGAATATCCAACATAGCGGGTTGCTTTGAGACTATGGGACTGGTAGCTTAGTGGTTAAAGTACCAAACCAGAATACTGGGGTCCTGGGTTCAATTCCCAGCCAGTTCATTATTTTCAACACCACCAAGGAAAGATCCATAGATATGGAAATATCAATTTCCAACAGTAGGAAAATTGTGAATAAGAAAAAAGATTAATAGACCAATGATAGTTCTTGAAATGTGTTTTGAGATCACATGGCTCTTTGGGTAGGGGTAACCATGTGTAAATCCTTCAGAAAATGATCCTGAGAGTCTAGAATGTTCATATCATGGAGCCTGATAATATGGCATGTCATCGCAAGCTTTGATGGAATAGGAATGACTCAATCAATAAATTCATTGTGAAAGATGGGGATAGTGATGGGGATAGTCAGGGTGCTTCTTTTCTAGAAAAGATTATGATTGGACCTGGTTATCAATTATTTCACTAAATACCAAATAAAGCAATTCATAGACCATGTTGGGTGATCAGATCAATGTAGGTGAGGATTTGAATGAGGGTACAATCTCCTTCAAAGCATTTGCCGCCCCATCCTTTGATTGCAACAGACGACCAACAGGGAATCAGCAACTCACTTCTAAAGCAAGGAGTGCATATGACATCCCAGTCCATGTTTCCACAGACATTGGACCTGTGAGATCAACTACCAGGAGATCCATCTTCTTGTACTTCATGATGCTGGCGTTTGGGAATGGCACTCAATGTGATTGCCTAGCACACAAACTTTGCATACCTGATCATAGGCATGGGGTTGAGAGATGGTCAGTCCATTGACTAGGTTCTGCTTGTACATTTCTCAGATAGCTTCAAGGTTGACATGACCTAAGTGCCAATGCCAGAGTCATAAACTCCCACCTGTTGCAACATATGCAGAATTTTGGCTCTCATTCAAGTATTGGATCAAGTACAGGGTACCTGATTCACCTCCAAGCAATGCATGAAGTAATTCATCCTTGCTTAAGTAAATAGTCAAACCATTGGTTACACTTTTGACTGCTGTATCAGCTTACTGCAGTTTTCCAAGACTGACCAAGTTTGCTGTTAATTTGGGGACATGGAGGGCATTGCTAAGCATGATTTTGCAAAAGCCATTTGGCAGCTTGCTTTTGAATGTAACTGTTCCATGACCTGCTACTGGAACACTGTGAGCATCACCAACTGAATAATAAGAAATGGAATGGGAATTTTATTGTATTTTATTTGATTTTATTTGATTTGTTTTTGATGTTTTCTTCAAGTTTACTTGAGGCAGTCTTTAAGCGCCTAAAAGGTAATCTAAAAGGTGTATGAATTCTAGCGTGGGGGATGCGCTGATGCGGGATCAAAATGTCAGCGCTTAAAGTTTGCGTACAGAGACGCGGACTTGTAGATAGGTGGATAGTGTAAGGGCAACCCTCCTAGCACCCGTAGGTACCAAGTAGAGGGGAAATCCAAAGATATATATATGTATAAGAAAATACAGTGAAGGAACTCTCACCTAGTAGAGGGGAAATCCAAAGAGAAAAGTCTAGGGATCCCTGCTACTAGTGAAGAAACTATATATGACTACCTAACGCCCAACCAGGGGCACTCCTACGCACTGTCAACCCTGCCCGACTTCTTTCCCCATAAGGCACTTTGACCCTGACGAAGGTCGGATGTCGGGCCGAAGGTTCGGATCAAATGTTCGAGTTCTACCCCGAGGTTGGTCGAGGTCTCGGGTGGTCCGAGGTTTCGGACTAGAGGCCCGAGACTTCAGGTTTGTGCTTGGAGGCTTCGGGTCAATGACCCGAGGTTTTGGACCAAGGTTCTCACGCCTCGGACTTGTGCTTCGCATGTGTAGGGGCCTTGGAGATGGAGGGCTTGGTGAAAACAGGTTGTCCCCTGACAGATAGTGCAAACTTAATGGTTTTGAGATAGTCACTGAGTCAAATAGAACACTTGAAATGATGACAAACAGCTGGTGACGATTCGTTAACAAAGCAAGGGTTGTAAAGATATCCAAAGATGTGGAGACTGTAACAGAGATGTGGAGGTTATACTGCCTTAGATTCTGGGGAAAATTACAAGCGTACTTATAGTGAGAGCTAGCTAATAATTGTCCTTTGTGTTTCCAAGAAGAATATTGGGGCGATGGAGCGATTCTGGGGTTGTAGTCTACATGAGGGAAAGAATGCACAAAAATGTACTAAAAACTTGTTCAAAACTTGTGGAACCGATCATGGTGTGGTAGGAAATGTGGATCATGTGTTTAACTACCATACTCAGTCAAAAGAACAAGAGAAAACATCAGAGAAAAAATGTCAAACTCCATTTCGAAGCTCCGGGCACTTGTTTAAATGAAATCGAAGTGATCGTCTTTGTTCGTGGATCAGAGACGATAGGGGTGAATAGAAGTTGGATTGTCGTATGGATGAATGGAAGTGTTTTGGTGGCTATTGGAGCCCATTCATGTCCGAAGTGCATATATGCACACGTTTGTCCCTGCATAGCCTCGGGGATCGTTCGCCAAATGACCCTGAAGATGTAAACAGAATATACTCTAAAGCCTGAGGCTTTGAGTTAACATTAATATTTGTTTTTATATTGTTTTTGTCTTTTTCTTCTGCACGGTGTTACTGATGCATCAGTAGATTATGTAATGTAATCTTCATGTGGCAGGTAGATAAATAATAACACTGAAATGGATTCTAGTGCAGCTGTGTGTATGATGAGAAATATGAGCAATCAAAAAACATGTGGGCAGATGCCCCACAGTCGAGTAGGATAGTGGAGAGTTTGTTTGTGCCAGTGAGGTAGACCTCACCAATGTGACAGTCACCTAGATCCTTCAAACTGCTAGTGATAAGATTTGCGGTTCCACTCTTTTTGTTCTTTTCATCCTCTTCTCATTTAGGGCATTTACTGGTCCAATGTCCCTTCTGCTGAGAATAACAGCACTCATCATCTGGTTTTTGCTTTCCAGATTTCCTTTTTTCATTTGGATTTTGTCCACCTTTCCTGGTAAGCAGAGCAGTCTCGCTTGACTTCTCTCTTGCACATTGGTTTGACTCAGCGATAAGGGTAGCACTGACCATACTGGAGGTGAGTCTTTTAATCTCCAAACTGAATAATTCGATTTTGATCATGTCCCAAGATTGGGACTTTGGGAGTGAGAGCACAAGTGCATGTGCAATGTGGATGTCAGTGAGTGATTTGCCAGCGGCTGTGATTTTTTGTCCAAGGTCAAGCATACTGGTGATGTGATCTGCCATGGACGTTGACTTGACATATTTCTAGGTGTATAAATCTTTAAAATAGTAGTGGACATTGATGCGCTGCTGATTTGTGACATACATCACACACCATGTGTCCCACATCTCTTTTGAAGTTTTGGCCATTGACACATGCAGCCACTGGGAACTCTCGGCAGCTCCTTTCACTAACCCCTGAGCAGCTTGATCTCTCAACAGCCAATCAAGATATTCCTTTGTTTTGACCCTCCATTCTGCTGCGGTTAATCCATCTGTTTTTTTATCAGCTGGCTTACTTGGGCAGGGTTCTTGCCCATCGACTAGTAACGACAGATAATGAGACTGGAGTGCCACACGCATGTTTTCAGCCCAGAGAGGATAGTTTTCACCATTCAGCTTTTGGAATTTGAACACGTGGGAGTCGGTTTCAGATGGTTCTCATTGCCTGCTAGCAGGGCCCATAACCTGTTGCAAGTTTGGTTTAATATGCACAAGGTAGGTTGAGTGACAAGCTCTGGAGTTCACGAAGAGATGCGTATATTAAATCAGCTACATTAGATATGTAGGAGAAACATTCGTACCTGGAGTTCACGAAGAGACGCGTGAACTGCAACGTTGAAATTTTTACGATTACTAAGCACAGCGGGCGCCTGAATGCGCGTTGTACTATCAGGTCCCAATAATCACGATTATTCCCTCGTTAATGGGTCAATAACAAGGAGGTCCGCAGCTAAAGTCTCTAAAAACTACTTAATTCGGTACGTGTCATCTCGGCAGCCGAAGCCTTTTCCATGCAGACGTGATTTGACTGATAATTCACGCGTGACAAGAGTTTGACGATGATACATATTCGTTGTCCCCAAAAGAGGCAAAAACGACGATTTTCATCACCCGAATACTCGGAATACTCGGCGTGGTCTGACCAATGTGTGTCATTATTTGTGTCATTCCCACACCAACCCCGTTGTCCCCAAAATTTCCTCACCCGAATACTCGGCGGATTAC
>QMFG01010709.1:0-12904 GCA_003314545.1 Ramaria sp. MG151 | reverse complement strand
TCGCTAAGGTCACGCCTGAACTTCGGGTGACCTCGGGCCTTGTCTGAAATACGGGACAGGACTCTGAGCTGGCGTAGCACATAAGCTGAAGCCAAGTCCCACTCGACCCGTCTGCCGAGCCTCGGCCCCCCTCAGCAACCTGACCCCGAACCTCGGTCGACTCAATATTGAGTCCCAACCTTCACTCTGCCTCCGCTAAGATTCAGTTCTTAACAACAACCCTGACCTTGGTCATCCGGTCTCCAACCCCCGAAACCTTCTGTATATAAGCTACTCGTTCATGTACATGAGAATCAGTTCTGATATCGACTAAGATACCCAAATACATTCTGTTTAATCCTTACGCTCCTTCACTCCCTTTGCTAAGGTCACGCCCAAACTTCAGGTGACCTCGGGCCTCACCCAAAATACAGGACAGGACTCTGAGCTGGCGCAGCACATAAGCTGAAGCCAAGTCCCATCTGACCCGTTTGCTGAGCCTCGGCCCCCCTTGGCCCCCCGACCCTGATCCTCGGTCAACTCTACCTTGAGTCCCAATCTTAACTCTGCCTCCGCTCCGATTCAGTTCTTAACACTGCCATGAACACATACTCTGTTTTAGGATCAGATTCAACAGCAGCATTGGCAATGCCACTGCTGTTCTGAGGGGCACTTTTGTTTGACATCTTCACAGGTTTGGGACATTTGTTTTTAAAATGATTCTTGTCACCACAATTCCAGCAGACACCGCATGGTTTCTGCTCAGGGTGTTTTCCATTTCCATTAGGTGAGGAAAACATAGCCTCATCTTTATCGTGTCCTTTTGTCATGTTACCAGCAGCATGGTGCAGTCTTTGTGAAACATGGCACTCGTACTCCTCAGAAACCAGTGAGATGAGCTCATTGGGATCAATGGTTTTTGTAGAGCTATACAGTCTTGTGCCAGAAAGTAGGTTGGAGGCAAAAGCTGAGAGGTGAGGTGTGTTATTATTTATTATCTTGCGAACATCAGATTACATAATCACTCTGATGGATCAGCAGAGCCACCTAGCAGGGAATAGAAAAAGAAAACAATTATAAAAACCAGACCAAGCTCAACTCAAGGCTTTCAGCCTTAGAAAACTTTTGTTTTTATTTTTAGATTCAACTGGCCAAGCAACCCCGAGTACAATCAAGCATGAATGAATGCATACACACATTTGGACACGACTGGGCTAATATAGCCATCGATCGGCAACCATGCAGTTCTGAAACACTACCAAAGACCAATGTGGTAACAAGAAAACAATTCCTACACACCCCTATTGTTGCTGATCCACGACCAAAGCCCGAATGCTTCTATTTCATTTAGGATAAGTGCCCAAACCTTCAAATGAAGTTTCAGAAGTTTTCATGTTATTTCCCTTGTTCTTTTAACTCAAAAATACTTGTAGTATGCATGATTTGTAGTTCTGAGAGCACACAGATTGGTTTCAGATATTTTAGACAGTAGTTAGTTCCATTTTTGTCCATTTTTCCCCTCATGTAGATTCCAACCCCAGAACTGCTCCATCGCCCCCATATTTCTCATTCACCCACAAGAGACTCACCCTAGCTACTGTTTTGCATAAATATGCTTGTAGTTCTCACTATGATCCAAGGCAGTAAATCTCCACAAGGTTCCCTATATTCTGAATCTCTTGCTTTATATCTTTGCAACTGCTTTACTGTCAGCAAATCGTCACTGACCATTTGCTTTCAATTCAAAGCATCTATACAACTCAACAGTTATTTCAATTTAGCTAAGTTGAAGCTCTATTTCTATCTACAAAGCTCACATTACAGTAGGCGATCTTTAAGCACTGACATTTTGCATCCGCATCAGCACATCCCCCGCATCTCAATATATTTTTGCTTAGATTTCAAAACAAGCGCTTATTGTGTGTGTCGAACAAACCCAAACAAAACACCAAATAAAATTCAAAACAAATATAATAAATATTTCCATTCCATTTCTTATTAAGGTGGAAGGGATTTAATTATGGTAGAATGGTAATCCTTCTCTTCAATGTCAACACTGTAGGTGGCCAGCTCCTCTTTCTTTACATGTAGGTGATCCAGGAATTCATGCACATTGCCTTTATCAGGGTACTTGGACTCCATGAACTGAGTACACAAGTCAACCTGTGCAAAGGCACCCTTCAAAGAGAATTCCTTTGTGATGAGGTCCCACCATTCCTTCAGGGATGTTTTCCCATGGACTCAGATCAGGGTTGAGTCAGGGATACAATGGGTAAGGAGGGCCTTTGCAGAATGGTCTTCCTTGATCCACTGGGTGAGTGAAGATTCCTCTTTGGCAGTGGGAGTGGCACTAAGGGTGGGACAAACAGAAGTGCCATCAAAGTAACCCTATAGGCCCTTTGCCTCAATTGCATCCTGGAAGCGCATGGCAAATGCAGTCCACTTCAAGCCAGTTGACATGTGCTTTGGCACTGAGGAAGGGAGGAGGTCAGTGGTGGTGAGTATGGTGGTTGACATTGGAACAATAGATACTTATTGGAGTACGGTGGTTGACATTAGAACAATAGATACTTATTGGAGTAGGGAGTGGGGCCCAATAACCTGAAAGATTAAAAACAACTGTGTGAAAATACTCAGTGTTTGAACGGTGTCAAATGACTATAAATTACCTGTGCAAAACTACTAGAGTGTACAGGTAAGTAAAGAAATATACATGATAATAAATGTTCTTACCTCAGTGTTTGAATGGCATCAAACGACTGAGGGAAGTGAATTTCAGACTAGCTATTTTATATGTTCTTAGATCAATAAGCTAAAATAAGAGAACAAAAAGAAACACTTTTGCAACTATGCAAAAGCCATATATGGCAAACAACAAGTGACATTGGTGTGACACGGTGTGTTACCCTGTCACGTGTACAGTTCCAACACTAGAATCAACCAGATAATCTGTGTTGCCCTCCAGAATCACATTCTCTTTTCTGTATAAATATTTTTGATTCTTCAGTGCGCGGCACACTGCGCGGCAATTTTCCAATGCCCAAACCAACTCAACGTCCTCTAGGAAAAGCAGACACAGTTTCCAGTCACGTGATCCCGGTCGTTTTCACGAAGATTGTCGTCTCACCACTCATAGCATGGATGACTCTGATGAATATTTTGATGACTCTTTTGTTCTCGATGAAGCTGCACTTGCATCAATTCAGGCTACTGAGGAGCGTTACGCCTCTTTGTCTCAAGCACACCGTTCTCAGGTGGCAGCACCGCTTCAGGTTTCACCTACTCCACCACCATCAAAAAGACGGAAGACATCCCATGGCTCAATAGAGAATGGAACCGCTAGATTCACCGCGCAATCCATGCCTAGGGCGGAGAGTTTAAACATGAATCCAGAAATTCGTGTTGGTCCGGATGGAAATTACGTTGCTAGTACCCAGTTTAAAGCAGCTCAAACTGGGAGGAGCGATGGAGGCCAGGCACGGCCACTGGCAAGACTGAATAACAGCATAGTATCGGGTGCTGGTGGATTGGCATCTGAAGTCGCCAATCCCCCGCCTACCGCGGTCGTCCCTGCTGAAGTCAGAACGGTGGCGCAGCGCTCCTCCCACTTCCATGATAATTGGCATCATTCCACATCTTATTTCAGACCTACCCTTTCTCAAAAGTCCCTTCGACATCAAACTCAAACATATTCCCGGGAAGGAAGCCTCGACCGACGCACAACGACATCCATCCACTCTTCTGATGAATCCATTCCTTCCAGTCAGAGACGTGCCCGTATCATTGAGCAGGCCTTGGCTGAAACTTCGGCTCAGTCTCAAACTCCTGCGTCTGCCATTCCTCGTGACATTGCGCAGCATGATTCGGCTGAAATTTACACCGAGTTGACCACTCTTCGCGCGCAACTTGCAGCAGTGAGTGCCTCATTATCGATGACTGTGGTTGATATTCTACTAAGACAAGATAAGTCGAATGCTGAAAATGCTGTGATTCAAAAATCGTTACGAGAAGCCCTAGATGCTCAGTTGGTGAAGGCGGGAGAAGTAAGCATCTTGCGACAAAGCATTGATAAGGTATGAATCTCTTTCATGCCCATGATAGGTCAGCCTCAGCTGTAGTTCCAGGCAAACAAGGAACATGCCGAAGCTATTGCTAAAGCTAAGGCAGATATGATAGCCCATGAAAAGATAAAATGTGAGTTACAAGCCAAACTCAAGGAAGAGACAGAGCGCATAGCTACGCGGCTTGTCTTTCAGGTAAGTCGGGTAATTTTCTTGTGCGAACATGCGCAGCATGTTAACAGTCCACATGTACTTTCACTTTTAGCAACATGAAATGGAAACATCCACACGGAAACCTCCGCGGGGTTCGGCACGCTCCCATAATCTTTCCAGGGAGCCCTCAATCTCCGCTTCAGCCTTCACTGCAACACCGACACGTGCAGAGAGCCCTACAAATCATCCCTCTCGTCGAGTGTCTCTTGGATACAACCACCAAGGTCAACAGGGCGGGGGAAATGACCCTCTTTCATCCCCCACAAGTGGATACGGAGCCATACGATCCGTTGAGAATGCCAAGCATCCGCGGTTCAAGGGTTTCCACAATGCCTTCCTCGATGCAGAGCCTGTCATGATGCAGAGTACAGTGAGTAGTAAGGAAGGAAATTTCAAAGAAAAGCAAAGAAGGGATCCGTTTTTGACGCCAAGAAAGACGAACTCTTGCGACGCGAATTCTCGGGATTCAGGGAAAGGGAAAGGGAAGGAAAAAGGTAGAGGAGTGGATGAAGAGTTACAACTTGATTCGTGGCAACGTGATGCTCCTGGTGAGGAAGTAGGATACAAAGAAGCTATGGTAGCTGCAGGCCAAGAGGAAGGTAGAGAGTTTCTTATGTTGCCAGGAGGCAGACTGGACGAAGAAGATATGGTAATTGAGAAGGGTGTTGACTGGGGAGAGGAGGTTCGTTTGTTTATCTACATTTGGGAGAAACAAGCTCATTCCTTGACCAATACAGTTAAGGCGGATCGTTTTCACTCACATGGCACCTCGAAACGATGCATTAACACTCCACATCCTTCTTTCAATCGTAATCCCGCCTGAGGCTCCTTCCGGAGAAAAGCGGGCTTACGTGGCTGCATGTCAAGTTATCCTCGAGACCTGCGGATCAAGACATAAACTTACCCAATACTCGGATGATTCCGAATGTGGAATAGATGATATATTCCACAAGGTTGCCAACGCTTTCGTAATCGTTGGTAGTATTCTGGCTCGTACAGGATGTGTACGTTATCTCTTCTACCGGTCATTTACGGCCCTTTGTGATTCACCAAAATAATAGCTCAATTTGACTCTTGATAGGTTACCCCTCTTGCGGCACTGTTAGACCTATTATTGTTGCTCACTCTGTACATTCCAGCGTTTTCCTCCCCATTGCTTGGCCTACCAAACGCCAGCGCTGTCGTTGACCAGCTAGAACTCGACAGTCCATCGCAACTTTTATGTATGCTTTGGGATGTTGTGCAGAAACACTTAGCTCCGCCAATCTCCAACTTGAATGTAGCAGGGGATGTCAATGGGAAAGAAAATATGCGAGCAGCTCTAGCCATCACGGTCGTGCAGCTAATGGAGTCCCTATGCTGGACTGCGAAAGGTCATCTTGTGAATCTGTACGTATTCCATTTCGATTGTGACTAGCATTATTTATATGGTAAAGGTTGGGGGCGCTACTGAGCCAACCGCGGGTTTTCGAGATACTACTAGACCCTGCTCAGGCCCCAGAATTGATAGCTCGCACGCTTCAATTACTAGTCCTTCTTGCAGATACCGTCAGTAACAACCAGGCATCTCTTTTTACGACAGACCTTGTTTCGCTCGTTGGAAAGCTATGCTACTATCTTGTGGAGCCTGCGGCTACAGAAGAAGTGCGGATATTGTTTGGGTCTTGCCAGTCCTGTTTAACAACTCTCACAGTCCTACCGCATTCGACATCTAGTCATTAGTTTAATCGGTGTCCTTGCTGACACCCATCTCGAGGCACGTACGATTCTTCTCGACTCAGTCACTCTTGCACCATCCCTTGTCACCTGCATCGCAAGGCTGTCTAGACTATTGTGGGAAGATGACCTCAGAATCATGAACACTCCCAAATTGGCAAAATTGTACGTTTTTTTTCGTTTATGGGGCATCAGTCTCCGAATGACATCCCATCCCATCTAGAATTGTGGACGTACTTTATTCGTCTGTCAATCTTCTGCATCATTTAGTGTTTGTTCTGGGGCTGTCACCTGTCCTCGGACGAAAGCTTATCGAAGCCACTCGGTTACCTGGACCCTTTAACGGGGTCACGCACATGTTCATTGTCACCTTTGGGCGTCTCTCATGGGCGGACTGTCCTGAATGGTTAGATAAAGGCTGTAAGGAGAAATGTGAAGTCATCGCTGGTAAGTACTTATGACTTCCTGCAATGTACTCAAGGAAATCAAAATTTCAGAGCACGCTATAGAAATCATTGAGACTGTGGTTGCAGGACCTGAGTGCGACAGTCTCTGGGTAGTATGGCATCAGTCTGAAGTGACAGATGAAGAATTCGAAGCATGGAAAATTCCAATAGACTAAAACATTCCAATATTATATAGAGTAATGTTGGTCTTATGTAACTACTGACACTAGAGAAAATGGGGAGTTGTTGGGTTTAGAAAGGTTGTATTCACTGGGAAAAAGGTATTATTCCCTACCTGGGAATATGATTTGGAAAGTGGATGAACATTTAAAATGGTTAATGAATTCTTGAAAAATGGAAGATCCCTTGGAAATATAAAATATTCCAACTATTTTCTGAGCTAAAGAGTTTTTCTAGGATATTTGATATTTTCCTAGAGTATTCAGAGTTTAAAATATTATAAATGTCCTTATGTGTGGAAGTTCTCAGAGATTTAACATTGTCTGGGAATTCTGTCAGGGTTCCTCTATTTCACTTCTATGTCTGCTCTTGATTATGTAACAAGCACCCACTAGGGCTTAGGGTTTCATCTGGTATGGGACTTCTCCTCAGTTTGATCTCTGAGGATATTCACTGTACCAGGAGAGTTTCATGTATTTAGTAGCAGCAGAGCTATATACTGAGGATATCTGCTGAACCAGCTGGGCATTGTTCTCTATCAGCTCTTTTATCCTTGAGTATCTTGGATTATGGCTTCATCATTCAGTGCTTCCCTCACAGAAGATCAAGCTCATAGGATGACCTCACATATACATCCATCAGATCACCTTGTGTCTGATCAGCTTCCTGAAGCCTACTGGAACTCACTAGGAGAAAATGCCTCCTTTCTGTGAGCATTGCTTAACAAACCAATCATATGTTAAATGACTGGTTGTTACTGATGATAAATGATGTTCCGGACAATGATTCATTTTCCAGAAAGGGTCACTTAGCATATACTTGGGTTCCAGAGGTTCCAGTAGACTTCTGGGCAGATCAGAGGGACTTGGCTTCAACTTATGTGTTGTGCCAACTCAGCCTTCTGTCCCTGTATTTTGGATGTCCAAGTAACCAGAGGGTCCAGATGAGCCGAGGCTCGTCATGGGTTGTAGTGTAGAGAGAGTGTGTGAGAGTGAGAGAGAATGGGGTGTATCAAGTCAATATCAGAGCTGAGGAACATACAAGAGAATTTTGGGTTTATGTACTAAGGGTCTCAGGGATCAGGTTTGGGGATAACTAATATAAGTGAAACATGTTTTGTAACTATCAAGAAAAGATTTCCATAACATGGAGATAGGGGGTAATTGTCAGAACCCACGCCATCAAACCGAACCTCCGGTCCCTCGGGCCCAAACCTCCGTTCACCTCAAACCTGTTTCACATCTGTCCCATCTCGTGTTTGATCTCTCTTTGCGTAGCTTATGACCCTGACCTTGGTCATCCGGTCTCCAATCCCCGAACCCCTCCGTATATAAGCTACTCATTCCATGTACATGAAAGTCAGTTCTGATATTGACCAAGATACCCAAATACATTTCTACCTTTAATCTTTATGCTCCTTCGTTCCCTTTGCTAAGGTCACACCCAAACCTCGGGTGACCTCGGGCCTCGTCCAAAATATGGGACAGGACTCTGAGCTGGTGCAGCACATAAGCTGAAGCCAAGTCCCATCCGACCTGTTCGCCAAGCCTCGGCCCCCCTTGGCCCCCTAACCCCGAACCTTGGTTGACTCTCTATTGAGTCCCAACCCTATCTCTGCCTCCACTCCGAATCAGTTCTTAACAGTATATCAGAACTCTCAAAGCTCAGACAGTCCTTATGACCCCAACCACCCGATCCGCTGCTCGAAACCAAATCAGTAGAGCAACACCCTCCATCCTAGCTTGAAGAGCAAGGAACTCACTGACCCCAACTCCTTTGTTTTGACACCAAAACATGCCCCTTTGCGATCATTTGGTTCCTGAGGGACACATCGAAGAGGTCCCCGATGACCCCGAACCATATCGCAAACCCCCCGATGACGACCCAAACCCCAATCCAAACCCTGACCCCAACCCCCAACCCTGACCCACCGTTGGACAACAACGCCAATGTTGGAGAATCCCTTGCCAAGGCTCTCTCCAAGATTGTGGACCTCATGGGTCCCCAAAAAACCGAATCCTCAAAAGTGAAAATTCAGGAACCCGATACGTTTGATGGCTTGGACCCGAAAAAGCTACAAGGCTTCCTCCTTCAGTGCAAACTGAATTTCCATGCCTGACTGAAAGCATTCTCGGACGAGTCTGCCAAGGTCAACTATGCCCTGTCCTTCCTCAAAGGCATGGCTCTTGATTACTTCGAGCTGTACCTCACTGATGATTCTTCATTCGAACCTGAGTGGTTCAATAACTATGATAGCTTCACCGAGGAACTCATGATCAACTTCGGCCCTTACGATGCAGTCGCGGATGCTGAAGTAGACCTTGAAAACCTCGTGATGAAGGACAGTCACAAGGCCACCAAGTTTTTCATTGAATTCTATCACCTTGCCTCACTCGTCGACTAAAACGACCAAGTGCTGCTTTGGAAGGCTTATCTCGCCCTCCCAAAGTGAATCAAAGACGAGATGATTCATTTCAACAAACCCTGCACCCTGGATAAGCTCCGAGATCTGGTTCAATGGATCGATCAATGTTACTGGGGATGTTGAGGCAAGCTTGCTCACAAGACGACCTAGTTGTCATCAAGGTCCGAACACCGAACTGAGAAATTGGCTGCCCTGGCCCCAAACACAACCCTGAAGGCACAGCAAGGTACCTTGGCCAAAGGCAAAGAGGCTGTGAAGCCTTCTACGCCTCAGCCGAAGGGACCTGACCTCTCGGGTAAGCTCAGGCCCGGCGGCAAGCTTACTCCCCAAGAACACCAGCGTTGCTTTGACCTGAACTTGTGTCTGGTCTGTGGCAGTACAGACCACAAAACTAGCATGTGTCCGAGAGCTGCAGCAAAGGCCCAAGTAGTGCAGGCAGCCAACAAGCCCTCAGAGGCCAAGGCTGAACCCACGGCTACAGTCCCTGAGGCAAAAAACTAATCCACAACCCTTTGGCCTCTGCACATCCTGAGGGTTGCATTGACCCTGAATGTGCCGATATAGAGGTTAGACTTAACGCTTCCGCTCTTTTTAGTCCTATGTCCCTTGTAGTTAATTTGTCTTCTGATACCATTCCAAACATTCCTTTTAAAGCATTAGTAGATTCTGGTTCCACACACTGTTTTCTCGAATCCACCTTTGTACATAGACACAACCTCTGTACCTGAACCATAGACCTGATCCCCCTTAGATTATTTGATGGTAGTACAAACTCCATAATCACCGAAGCAGTAGAACTACCTATTCGCTTCTCCTCTGACCACACTTTTCCTGTAGACTTTTATGTCACTTTGCTAGACTCATCCTGTTCAGCCGTGCTTGGGCATAACTGGCTCACCCGCTACAATCCGTTGATTGACTGGGTATTGGGCAGTATTACCTTCCAAGCACCCCGTCTGGATAATCTGGCTGAACCTTCAATGACTGAAGTTCGTGCTGCCACAGCCGAACTGAAGTCACCCTCCAAATCTGTCCTGAAGCTTGAGGCTCCTCACATCGCCCTAATCAATGTGGCTGTGTTTGCTCATGCCTGTAAATTAGAGGGATCCGAAACCTTTCACCTCAACCTGGCCATGACTGAGCTCTCAGCATGCTCGGCCGACCTATCTCCAACCCCCACATACATGGAAGGAGTACCTGAAGACTATCATGACTTTGGGGACGTATTCTCCAAGTCTAGGGCAGACACTCTGGCGCCTCACAGACCCTATGACCTCAAGATCACTCAAGGACAGTGCCAAACCGCCTCAACCCCCAATCTACTCGCTCTCTTGGTCCGAACTTGAAACCCTTTGATCCTAAATTGACAAACACCTGAACATTGGGTTCATTCAGCCCTCTCGGTCCTTGCATGGGGCACCAATCCTCTTCATCCGAAAGAAAGATGGCTCGCTCCGACTATGTGTAGACTTCCGAGGGTTGAATAAGGTAACTAAGAAAGACCGATACCTGGTACCACTCGCCTCAGACCTGCTGGACGCACCAAAGAAGTCTTGGTATTACACCAAATCGATCTTCAGCATGCATACCACCTCGTCCGAATCGCCAAAGGAGACGAATGGAAGACTGTGTTCAAGACTCGGTAAGGGTCCTTTGAGTGGTTAGTAATGCCCTTCGGGCTAACTAACTCACCTGCAGCTTTCCAACATTTCATGAATGACATCCTGGGAGATTTGTTGGATAAATGCGTGGTAGTTTACCTTGATGAAATCCTCATTTAATCTGACACACTCACTGAGCACAAAAAGCACGTACATGAAGTGCTTCAACGGCTCTGTAAAAACAGTCTCTATGCGAAAGCTAAGAAATGTGAATAGCACAAAGACACCGTAGAATTCCTCAGGTACATACTGACGTCCAAAGGCCTTACAATGGCCGAAGACAAGATTCAAGTAATCTGAGACTGGCCCGAGCCTCGGAAGGTTAAAGATATTCAGTCCTTCCTTAGCTTCACCAATTTCTACTGATGTATCATTCTTAACTATTCAGAGATTACAGTACCACTCACTTGGCTCACCCGAAAGGGTACAACCTGGCACTTCTCGGATGAATGCAGAACAGCATTCGAAACACTGAAGAAAGCCTTCACCTCAGCCCCAATCCTCACAGATTGGGACCCCAACCAACAACTGGTTGTGGAAACCGATGCCTCGGACTACATGCTCACCGCCATCCTGTCAACCTACATCCCGGATGGTGAGATTCACCCGATCACTTTCCACTCTTGGATGTTCTTGGGCACCGAACTCAACTACGACGTCCATGACAAAGAGCTGTTAGCAATCTTCAAGGCTTTCAAACGCTGGTGACACTATCTAGAGGGCCCCTCGGCCCCAATAGAGGTTGGTACTGACCACAAAACCCTGGAATACTTTTCGACTACAAAACTGCTCACCTGAAGACAGGCCCATTGGTCCAAATACCTGTCACAGTTCAACCTTGTAATTCGGTTTTGGCCGGGGACTGTCAGAACCCGACCGAAACCTCGGGCCTCCGGGCCCGAACCCCCGATCATCATGTTTCATCTATTCATACCTCCTGTTTGATCTCTTCCCCTCATAGCTTACGACCCTGACCTTGGTCATTTGGTCACCAATCCCCGAACCCTCTCGTATATAATTTGCTCATTCATGTATATGATAATCAGTTCTGATATTGACTAAGATACCCCAATACACCTTGTTTAATCTCTACACTCTTTCATCCCCTTCGCTAAGGTCACACCCGAACTTCGGGTGACCTCGGGCCTCGTCCAAAATACGGGACAGGACTCTGAGCTGGCGCAGCACATAAGCTGAAGCCAAGTCCCATCTGACCCGTTCGCCGAGCCTCGGCCCCCTCAGCAACCCAACCCCGAACCTCGGTCGACTCTATATTGAGTCCCAAACTTCATTCTGCCTCCACTAAGATTCAGTTCTTAACAGGGACACTCGGTGCGAAACCCGATGCCCTAACTAGACAATGGGACATCTACCTTAAAGAGGGGGGTAACGACTATGTGACAATTAATCACCACTTAACAGATTACCGAGTTGCTCTGAGCTACATCCTTGATCCTCCCCTCGCTTCACATGAGCCTTATCATAGACCTCGAAAAACTCCATGCTGACATTAAAGCTCACCTGTCCTCAGACCCTGAAGCTTTAAAACACCTTGGCGACACTTCCAACCTGAGATGGACACAATCCGAAGATGGACTCTTGAAACATGACGACCAAATCTACATCCCTGAGGCTGACGACCTCCGGCTCCGAATACTACAGTATAAACATGACCACATACTCACAGGACACTTTGGTCAGAACAAGACTCTATCTGCAATTAGGCGCGAATACACGTGGCCTGGACTCTGAACCTCGGTCAATGAATTCTGCAAGTCCTGTACCACGTGCCTACACTCCAAACCCCAACCCCACAAGCCCTACGGCTTCCTCAAACAGCTCCTGATCCCCGAACAACCCTGGAACTCAATATCCATGGACTTCATCGAACAGCTGCCTCAGTCCGCTGGCTACACTGCAATACTGGTAGTAGTCGACCAACTAACAAAACAAGCAATATTTATCCCAACGCACAACACAGTCACCTCAGCCAACCTTGCGAAGCTCTTCGTCCTACATGTCTTCTCAAAACACGGCGTACCCTCGCATGTAACTTTGGACAGAGGTTCAGAGTTCGTCTCCCACTTCTTTAAATCATTGGGTAAAGCTGTCACGATCATGATTTACGATTTGTTCCTCCGTCCGAACCATCCGAACCGTCCGAACCATCCGAACCATCCGAACATCACGTTTCCGAAACAACCCTTCGGAACCCGCGTCATC
>QMFG01010666.1:790-17884 GCA_003314545.1 Ramaria sp. MG151 | reverse complement strand
ATCGGGTACTCGCGAGGCGACGGTGGAAGGACAGAGCTGGTACTCCAGGGCGTGAGCTTGCAGGGTAGCCAAGTTTCTTGTACATTGTATAGATCACGTAGTACGCAGCCTCTCCCTCTGAAGCTTGAGATTTCAATTACAGAGTACTAGTCCTCCGATAATATTCCTTATAGTGCTGCGCGAATTAAATGAATACATATTCGAACTGTTCATCTCACCAGTGTATGCCGCCCCGAAGGCGCACTCATCAACCAACGTGGGTGGTCGACCACTGAAGATCCCATGACCCAAAGCGTAGACAACAAAGTTGCTTCGTGCCTGCACCGCGTCTGGCTTGAACGAGCCTCGTTGGGGATTTCCCTAATGATCCCGGTGATCCGAAAAACGGCCCTTGTGAGTGTTGCCATCATTGCCTCTATAGGACTACTCTCTTTTTTTTTTTTTTTCACTTTGTTTCCAAATATCGGGAATGCGCTGGGTTCTTTTACACCATATCCTGTCCGCGCTATTGGGATACTTGTAACGTTCCTTTTTCACAGCGCGGTAAATTGATTGTTAGCGGTTTAGACTCGGAAGTATCGCGTGCTGGAGGCTTCTCTCGGGATGAGTCGTCTTGTATAACCCTTCCGTGTCTTTCTGTTTCTTAGGGATTATTCTGTGAGTGAACTTTTGGTATGAAGCCAAAGGTCATAGTCGCCCCTAAGCCATGTCATGTTATCAATTTGCGCCCGTCCTGACAGCTATACGGCACAGAAATAGACATATCTCGTGGATTCTTACCCAACATCGTTTGAAGAAGGTTATGTCACAGCCGCCTTTCCAGCTCCCATCATTCGAAGGTCGTCTCATGTTCAACTTGTGAGTGCAAGACCCCGTCGGTGACCCATGTTGAGCCCATGCGTCTCATCGTACGTCGTTACTCTTTAAACTTAATGGTACCTACCTGAACAGCAATCAGAGGGACTGAGTTTCAATTCGTTTACTTAGAGAGCAAGCTGGGAGCGAGAACACTCGCTGATATATGGTTATTGCTCGTACATCTGAATACATAAATTTAGTATGTTTAGTCCTGGCCCACGGCAGTCACCCAGAGCCTTTTCAGCAGCTTAGACACTTCATCCTCTCTCAATCCCTGGAAGCAGACAGTCTCAAGAGACGTCGAGTTACTTCTCAAATGCGGTGAATACTAAGACGGAATTAGCACATCATGTACCACAGGATAAAAGGCTGCACTAACGGCACGAAGGAACTGTCGATACCATCCCCAAGTCTCCCACATACTCCATTCTTTTTGTTCCCATTGAGAACGTTGGTTCCAAGCGGACTCACTTATGATCACACTTGATGGCCTTAGTGCCTCTACGAAGCCAGATAGCACTTGGGCCAGGGTGGTTTTCTGATCTTGGGTCAGTGTGGAGTATCCTTTCAAGGCCGTCGTCAGCGCAGGTGAGTCCTCAATAGTTTCATCTGTCACGTGTCATCAACGAGACCAGAACTGGAACGATGCATAAAATATACCTTTTGCTTCACTGTCAACATCCATGCCTGCACCCCCATTTGTCCGAGCCTTTGCCCTAGCACGTGCATCGTCCTCCTCTTTCCTCAACACTACAAGTTTTCGTTTTGAAATTGCTACCCGACCAATGGCTTTGTCCAACGCTGCTTTAACAAGTTCCCAGTCGCCGGTAGTAAGTCCTTTCATCTCACCCTTACCCTCCCGCGGCCCGAAAGCCCACGTGACAACGTTGGACGGATCAACAATTTGATATTGCATGAGTTTATCAAAGACGATGATGATCATCTGTGGGCTTTTACGCCAAAAGTCTCCCGCGGCTTCGAGCACGTCACCCTTGCCTTCAGAGGCCGAGACCGACCTCAGCAGAGGAAGATAACGTTCCATTGCGTTGAGAAAGTGTGAGAATGAGCGAGATCCAATATGCAGAAGTGATTGCATGACCATGGACCGCACAAGGGAGGATGCACGTTGCTCCGGCTCACCGCTCTCAGTCAAGTTATTTTTGAGAGTTTCCACATGTGTCATTACCTCATGGACGTTCGATCGACCACGAAGAAGACTGAGTAAGGACTGGGCCGCGTCGTAGTGGGGGTGACCTTTTAAAATGCTTGTAAATACAACATGCATGTGGGTGAGACAACCTCTTACCAGGATCATCATACTCGTATTCTGGGCCAGGCGGCTGAGCAGACATTACATCGCTTTCAAGTGTTTGCATTGCTTCAGGTAAAGTCTTCATGATCCGATCATGGTACGATAATCGTACTTCGTACCGAAGTGCTCTACGCATAAAGTTTCGCTTCGGGTGACAACTCGACAGCGCAAGATCTGGTACCCTAAAGTATTATAGTATATCAGACAGCTGTTCGCAGAGCCAAACAGGAGAGTAACGAACCATTCCTTCCAAACCCACTGAAAGTTGAAGTTGCTCATATGAACGGCGAACCATTCAGAGAAGCGCTGAGCTATCTCTACATCCAACCCATCTCCCAGGAAGGTATAGAGCTTACGAATGGATTTTCCCACAGCAGGCCCAACTGTCGACGGTGACAGTTTGCAGAGCTCTGTGATCAACGAGAAGTAGTAAACGGGTCTGTGCTGTGACTCAGGAACGACTAGCATAGAGGATAATATCGTCTTTAAACGCTCGTCCATGAGCCTACACTGATTTTGTTTGAACTATCTGGCTAACTCACCTCGATGACAGTGCTTTCCAACTGCCATTCCATGTTGTGTTTCATCCCTACATCAGTCTGGGGTACGGTACCTGGCTTGGCTTTGAATGTCCCTGGAGCAAACCACTTGGGCATTTCTAAAAGAAGGCGAGCGCACTCCTTTCGGTTCACTTCAAAGATGTCTATTACGTCTCTAAGTGCTGAACGAAGACAATACCCAGCTGGGGTTGAAGGATCAGGTGTTATCTGAAGAACGCGTGAGGCATAGAACGAGATATAGCGTAGAGGTGCAAATTGACCTCGTTGTCGAACAATGTCAGGTGATAGTGAGGTAATTCCTCTCTATTATTTTTCTTGGTCTCTTCATACATCGTTCCCCCGAGGTCCATGCTTTCGATTTCAATTACCTCTGGAGGTACGAGGACAGGGGGGAGGTCGAAGGGAGGAGAGGCGTCGGAAACGGCGTTTGAGAATTCGTCATATGGCCGTGAAAATATTCCTATATCCTCGGAAAATGATTTCGAAAGGAGGTGCCTCAAAGCTGAAAGAAGATTCATCAAGAGCTAATGACGGAATAGAAAGTCAGCTACGCAGTCAACAGATGGAGTGCAGGTCCTGACTTCATTCTCGTTACCCCAAGGAGCTTCGTCGATAACATGGAGGCGCACTGAAGGCTGGACAAGTGCCTTGGTCGTTCTAACAGAATCCAAGAAGACCATAATAGAGGATATCATTTCCCCTACACTCTGAGGTGAGTGCTCGTGTAGCACAGGACCTGCCTAACATATAGTGAGTTCGTGTCCAGCTTCTCTTTTTGAGGAAAAAGGCTATCTAACTCTGATCAGTCCTTCGCCAACACACATTCCTGCTTTCACCGCCCGGCCATATGAGACACCAGGTTCATCTAGGACGGCTGCGAAGGATTGTAGTAAAGTCAGCATAGAAGCTGAGCTGATAACCTGAGCAACGGTAAGGTGGGCGAAGAAGTGGATCTAGCGGTCAAGAACATAAACTGGCAGTTGAAGACTTCCTTGTTTGACACGCACGCATAGTCGCAACTCTCTCCATGCTTGCTTATCCAAAAAAGCTTGGAAACCCTTCCAAAAATCCTCCAATATCAATTTTCCAATAGGAATCGTCTCAGGGGAAAGAGTGTCGGATTCCAGTGAGCTATCCAAAGGCTGGTGTAACAAAAGAAGGAGTGCCGCATAGTGGGGTGTCTTGTAAGGCTCTTCGGTAACGCTGTATAAACAGTCGGAGGGGTCTAACAAAGGAAATTACATCGGATGATGGGGCAGGCTTACCCTATACGAAAACCCTCTGCAATAGCCGGTATAGCTTCCCTATGAGTAACGAGTAGCTCGACAACTCCATGCAGATCTTGAGGCTCAAAGCCCTATTCCATACAGATCACACACTGGGATCAGGGAGGACACCAAACTTACAGGAAGATCGCCTAGCCGTATCACAATATTTCGAAGTTTCTGCTCTGGTGTCTCGACTGGTTCGCGGTATTCATCTTGCAGCAAAAATAAGTCAGAAGGATTCAGCAATCCATCATGTCGAGCTGACCTCCTCTGAATCGCCTCCTGTTATTTCTGTCTGGAGGCATACCCCCACCTTACTGTAGAGCAACCGCTGTAAATCCAGTGGATTACGTAACAATCTAGTATACGCTTTGGTCAGGAAAGCGTCGTGCGTCTTGAGTGCAGGATATATATCTGGTACGCATTTATTTTTTAAGATTCATTAACGTGCATGTTTCAAGTTATATTGTGTTGTTCGTAGTACTGCTATGCCAGACGCATGCGCGTTCTCTGCAGTCCATCGTTTGGGATTGTTTCGTCGCGTCCTCGACCTTGGTTTCGTTTTGCAGCAGTTCTTAGCCATAGGTCCGTGGCTCCCATACAGAAGCTATGCTACTTGCACTTCCATTCAAGTATCGCAACGCGATCTATTCCCTTCTCCCGTGGGGCTGCATGTGCTTCCGTGACACCGGAAAGCGAATATGAGTTTACACCCTCTCAAGTGGCTCGTAGGGCATCTCAAGCGGTTCGCATGGCTATTCGAGAGGGGAATGTGGGGAGCGCGTACCATGCTGTTGATGGCATCCTGCATTCATCTTCGGACCCCAAAATAAAACCATCGTTAGGTGCAATACTCGCCAGTGCCGTGAGGCTTGGACGACACCTTCCTTCTCGTTTAGCGGCACATTCTTTGATTCATGGTCTAATTCGCGAGGGTCTCGTACTTGAAACTGGTTGGGCGCTGCAAAGAATGATGTCTATTGGCGTCCGATTCCACACTAGAACCATCGAAACAAGCATAAACTTGCTTTGTTCCGATTTCTCGTGTTCACCTCAGGCGGAAGTTCATGTGATGGAGAAAACCATTGGTCCTTCGCCATCTTGGGGTGATTCGGATGCTGGTATTGCCTTGGCGACACTGAGTACGCGACTACGTCCAGAGACACAGCTGGCATTGGATATATTGGACACTGCTCGTAAATCGCGACGTCGACGTACAGAACGGATGTATGATCGGCTTATAAATGCCTGCCTTCTTCAGGGCGAAATCATTGTAGCAACCCTTCTCTTCGTAATCCTTGTGAAGGATTGGCAGCTCCGGAAAACCGTGCGACCGCCGATATCTAAACTGGAGGAAATAGAAGGAATGGTGTCGATTCCTATGAAACGAAACCAGGGTCATAGCATCAACCGTACCACTTTGATGCATGTGAGGAGATTGGGGCTTGACAAAGGCAATCTGCGGTTTCCATACCCAGACAAAATGATTCTGCAGAACATCCTCAATAGCATCAACTATCACATACTTTCACGTGACTCTGAGGACATTGTCCGGCTAAGATCCATCGAATCCTTGTCAATCCTGGCAAACCTTCTTCGTGATCGGACTCTTCCTTTTGGGCAAATAGCCCCTCTCCTCCGCACTCTTCAAAACTGTCCATCTTCTCCGCGTCTCAATACAGGCGTCTTGTCGAACGAGGCTTATGCTGATGTTGATGTCTATAACTACGTGCATGACGTCCTCCACGAGTATTGTGTACAACCATCATCAACGCTAGGACCTGACTTAGATCTACGCGCATATAATTCTCTCGTACATTATGCACTTCAACACCGTCGCTCCCCAGCCTTAACCAACCATGTGATCGAACGCATGACGAAGCATCGCAATCCCCCTATTCATCCGGATATTGTCACATACAATACTCTCTTGAGATACTCATCTCTGCTACACAGGAACGATCTTGCTCGTAAGGTCATAGAAAAGTTTCGCCTGCAGAAGGGAAATTCGAATCATATCGTTTCGAGAACTCCGCCAGATCTTTCTCTCCTCGATGTGCGGCCGAAGCACAAAAGGCTCGAGAAGCCTCATTCGCTACCCAAACGCATTCAGGCTGAACACATGACCATACCTAGCTTTGTGGAGACACCGAGGCGGGCACTTCTACGCGCTGATCTATACACATTATCTAGCTATATCACACATCTGGTATCGATTGGATTGTCAGATCTAGTGGCGGATATGATCTTCGAACTTCTGCCCGAGTTGCATGTTATCGATCATCCCGCAGGTAATTTGGAATGGACACACGAACAAAGGCAGGAAAGGCGAAATGAGTGCATTACACGCGCCATAGAGTACGGCCCGTATGTGTTCTCCGCAATTCTCAATGCCTTAAGGAAAGCTGGCAAAACTGGTTTGGCAGAACGTGTCTGGCTACTTGCACAGCAGGCTGAGCGCGCCAGCTGGATTCCACGAACTCTCCCGGGGTCTATTCCTCCCTGGTGTTTGCCTATACACGCATATACATCAATGATGCAGTGTTATGCTAATGAAAGCAAAAAAGGCTTGGCATGTATTCACGGGACGCGCTTCGCGACTAATTTAAGCCCGTCGCTCTATTCGATGCTGCGAGGATCATCTTGGGTTCCGCACCGGAGTAGGAGAGGTAGCCTCTATACTAGGGGGTGGGCTTATTTTTTCTTGAAAATGCAAGCTAAAGCGCAAGGTTTCGAAGACTCTGAGCCAACTTTACGGGTGGAAACTTCGAGAGCCGTAGGAAAAGTATTGCTCAAAGCAATGCGAAGCGGAGCAATATCGGTCTGGCGAGAGCTAACGTTGGCGCAGCAAGACCAAGTGCGGCAATTCCCTCCACAGTGGGCAGCTCGACTTAATTCTCTCGAGCTTCCTGTGCCGGACGCACGGTTCTTCAATGCCGTGCTGGATATTTTCGGGCGTCGACCCAACATGCAGGCAAGAAGGCCACGCTCTACGTTATCTTGGTGGAATCGGAAGCTTCGCATTTCACGTAGGCTCTACGCAACCACCGGCTGGCTGTCGTCGGCGTATGACACCACATTGGTAGAGATCGCAAGAGGAATGGCCCAGGCAGGTTTTTCTCTACCCATCGGCTTGCAGAGAGCTCTAGTGGGCCGCGTCAGTGTTCGAGTGAAGACCGTGACCCGGAAAGCGGATATCCGCCCCTGGGCATTCCCTCCTAACCTGAAACTACGTTTTCAACCCTTCTCACTCTCTGTTACTAGGACGCATGGCCTACCGTTGGGGAAAAGGGGCATGTTCAATCGTCATCATAGACGGAGGAGTAGATATGGTAGAAGACGGCCATTGAGAGATACTTAGGATGATGCCAATGTCATGTTGTATCCATTCTCTTTCCTTCTAGATGTAAAGTGATGTGTGAACGTAGTATTGTCCGGGGCCGGTACTCCTGTCCAATATCTCTCAACATATCTAATATCTCGTTCACCTTCTTGTTTCGATCGTTGGGTGAGGGGACAGGCTGTCCCCTCTTGGGCGCGAAAACGAGGCTGACACGGTTTTTCTTCTGCAGCTCTGCCCTAACCTTGGCGATTTTGTGCGAAAAATCGCCAATCGCGACACCCCATGTCATCTGCACTTCCTTCTCTTCCGGCGCCCGCGCTGCAATTTTCGCTTTTTGGATCGCTTTCAATTTTCTATACTCCTCGTGCCTGTCTACGATCTTCACAATGGGTTGGTCGTTTGTTACAAGTTCGACAAAGTAATGCTTGCGGTCAATAGAGGCGAGGATATCGGTTAAGGGCCTGGGTGAGTCGAGTTTCCCTTCTGCATTCACCACCTGCACGCGAGAATATTTTATATCTTCATTCTTGGGGTGCCGATGCACGAATCTGCTGACCATGGCGAGGTTAACCTGGTCTCTGCAAGGTCGCAAGGGACTAGCCAGACGCAATGGTTGAAAAGTCCAGTATGTGGATCTCATAGCCTGGTGAAACAAGAACAATGACTACTATGAACTGCTGCAAATATGCTAGGCCATGTGGAACGTACCCTGGTCAGAAGAGGGAACTACAAGGTAAATGGTGACACGTAACGGCGTGACAAATCGCCCATGGCGCCTATAAAATTGCTTCTGTTGCACTAATCTCACTTCTTCCTCTACTTCCCTCGTGTTTTGCAGGACGGTGAGTACTTTTAATCTGCACCTTTCTTTACTCCTGGGAATGATGAACTTGTATCCGCACAATGCACCAAGTGGGGGGAGGCAACTCCTCCAGTCTTTCGCTCGCTCAGTTGGCGTCTCTCGTCTTGGGAGTACCTAGCATATGGGCGCGGGGGAGACGTACCTCACGATGCTTTTCTCTTCATGTCATAGTTAGTCTGACCTGCCAACGATTCTTCACATTGTTTTTTTTTTGTCTTTGTTCGTCGTCACTCACTTATCGTTTTACAGCGATTACAATCGACGCCAGGTGGGAAGAGATGTAGTATGTAATTGTTGTGTCTATAAAATATATTAAGTCTACCAATGATCTTAAGTATCTAGAGAGCTGAGCTGTCCCTGCCTGCCTTTATTATGGCTCTTGTCCTCGCTTGCGTTCCTCTCGTCTCGCCGCGGAAGTCCGTAATAGCCAGGCCAGATTTTCATATACAACAAATGTGACACAAGTCCCTGGCAGCACACGCACCAAATTTGTTCCCAGTCCTCGATAGAAACTGACTGCACCCTCCGTCGCCCACATCCGTCGTATGCATGTTCGAATGTTGGGGTATAGATGCGCCGTTGCATTATTCTACGTGTAATGTGTCAGTTTCCGGAGTGCACAAAACGCAGTGGACGCACTTGTAATCTCGATCGTACTACCTGGTAGGGGTATGTCAACGCAAGTGCGCCTAGTTTTGAAATGCCCGACATGATCGTGTACGCTGTATTCGACTAGAAAGAAAAGCGCTTGAGCCGTGCGCTGGGTACAGGGAACAATTCTGCTCACCAATCGATCTGCTTCAGAAGTCCATTCCATCCCTGCTTTGGTATACTGCCGCTGTTTTCGCCGGAATGCCCACCGCTTCATTTCTTCATATGCCATAAACTGGATCGCACCATTGCTTACGCCAAAAAGCGCGAGCAACGTTCCACGATACAGTCCCTTTACGCCCTCAGTCTTCGATATTTGCTTCAATCCGTCTGAAGAATGGTCGGTTCCGGCTAGTTAATATTCACAATGAGTAGTAAACCAGGAGGGCGCACGCCATAAACCGCGATATGCGTTTGGTGTTTCACGTGTCGTGGTGAACATGCGCACTTTGACGACCCATATCGGATTGGTGAGCAGAGCTGTCACGGCACCTGAGGTAATTAGTTTTCAGGACAGCAACCTCACCAATACAAAGAAGCATCGCGGACTCGCTTCAGCAGAACACAGCAGGAAGGAACCTGCTGACATCTGGTAATTAGGGTCGCCACCTGAGGCGCGTCGCTTGAGCATAGTGTAGCTTGATACAGAATTAAGACATTGTATGCGTGGTTGAACGGCAGACACTTACAAAAGAAAATAGAATCCCCAACTCGAAGCGTTCCCGGCAATGTTGGTGCCAACACCTCTATAAAGACCTTGTATTCCACGGGAATAATATATATCTCGAAGCGACGTGTATATGTGTCTCCCGATCCCTGCTTGTGGCTTACTGGTTGCGACTTGGAAGTTGACCTTGAGAAGATCTAGAGGGTGCATGCATAACACCGCGACAGTGCCTGCGCCAATTCCTGCAGCGGCATGGTCCTAAGGCAAAATACATTAGAAAACCCGGCGTAGTCATATGAAGAATCAACGGACTAGAGCACTACTTGGAAAGAAACTCGGAGCATATTGTGAACTCTGAGCCATATGAGGTCACGTCCAAGAAGATATATTGATGAGTAAGCAGGAATTTCATTTTGCTGCAAAAGCTTCGTCTTTCTTTCTCTTCGAGCTAAAGCTCCCATCAATTGGCATATTCTGCATATAAACATGGCATCCTCACTTCCTCCCACCGTAGCCCGCCTAATCAAACGCAACCCACTCGTACAAAACCATTCCCGAAGCCTCTACGAAACACTTTCTCGGATGCCCAATGACGGCATCGGTGCACGAGTGACGCAGCCGCGGTGGGCAGCCAAGGGGATTCCAAATTGTTACTGGGAAGTCACGAAAGCACGAATAAAGGATGAAGGGCGACATGGCAAAGCATGGGGTAGACTCTTTTGGAGAGGTCAGTCTTTTGCTAGTTGCTTATTTTCGGCTATTATGTGCTGATAATAGCCTGCGCTCTGATTCTTTTATTACGGTGTTGATGTGCCGGTACTTACCAATCCTTTCATATTCTCTTTACCAAGGAGAGGAAGTGAAGACGGTGCGAGGAAGAAGAACAGCAGGAGAGCGAAGAATACCAGGAGGGCTGAAGTATGGTTGGAAACAAGTAATTCCTGATGAGGGTCAGACACCACAAGATGTATCCAATTCATGATAATATTGTATCGTATGCGTTCTGTGGGCGCTGGTGGGCGATCTGAGCCTTTAGAGCGTGATTTTGTTGTCGGGGTAGGCGACGTGGCCCACTCTAGCTGTATCATACAACTTAACCTTCGAAGTCATGGATCCAACCGAGCTCATTGATGCTCAGTTCGAAAAGGCGGTTTCCATCGTTCAAAGCCTACCAAAAACCGGGCCTATCCAGACTGGATATGAAGAGAAGCTTGCTATGTATAGGTAGGTCTGAGTTTTTTCAAGGCTAGCAAGGTTTACGAGATCAAATTTCGGGAATGAAGTCTGTATAAACAAGGTAAGTAATTCTTTTCTCTGCGCTATCTAGTTGCCCACAGCATGTTCAGCGACTGTTGGAAATGTGAAATCGCCTCGACCCGGTCTTTGGGATATGCTGGGAAGGGCAAAGTGGTCAGTGAAGTCTTGGATTAAACAATTCTAAGTCTAATGTCTCTATTTTTGTGTAGGGACGCATGGGCAAAGCACAAGGATCTGGCGCCCCACGAGGCGAAGTGGCAATATGTCGAGACATTGCTCAAAGTGCGGAGAGATGTTAACAAACGATCCGGTCTTTCGAAGCTAATGGTTATATCCTAGGTTTTACGAAAATACTCTGATAAAACTGTTTCCCGAGATTTAGTCCGTGAGTTGGAGTCTTATGGTAACATTGGTGGTTGGTGGTGATCTTGGATCGTTGTTCTCAACGTCAAACTCATTCCTTTGGATCGTCTAGGCTCTTTCTCCCAAATATCGTCCAGACGAACTTCAGCTTCGGGCTCCTCAGGCTCAGAATCAGCAGCAGCTGGAAACAGAATGGTTAATCGAAATTCACAAGTCGATCATAACCTTGCTTCTGAAGAAGAAACCACCGACGAAGGTGATTTGACGGCTGAAGGCGGAGAAACCTCCGACGACGATCGTGACGAGCACCGACCTCTTCCGCGTGCGGCATCCCAAGGAGAGCCAAGCTTCCGATCACCTTCGTCACTTTCTTCTCACCGGTATCGTACACCTTTGGCTGGGTCTACGTTTTCGCCTGCGCCTGCCGTTCCCGCCACACAGCCTCTGCCTGGATTCACAACCCCATCTGCCTATGGTGGTTCCGCAACCCCAGCGGCTATTCCTTCGACCGCATCTGCATCGACGCTCATAGCCACTGGTCCCTATTCCCCATCTTCATTATACCCTGCTCACCTTGCGCATACCTCTGCAAGTGCCCTCAACGCAGATCCTCATCAGCAATCCCAAGCACTCAAGAACATACCGCCTCGTGGCTTGACCTACCACCCTGTGGACTCATTTGCTGGCCACACAGACCAGCGGACGCCTGTTGAGCGGGCTGTTGAGCGGGTCCAAGCGCATATTGCTGCTCTGACAGAACGTGTGGAAATGCTTGAATCTATGACTGGACGCAGACAACTCCCGGCTCTCTCTTCCTCGTCACTCCTCCCGCTTGGTTCATCACGGCCTTTTCTGGCGGGAGCGGGGGCGGGGCGTGTCTGGGACCCCTCACAAATGGGTTTATGGTCGTTCGTCATAGACCCTCTGGCGCGAATTGTCGACTCTCTCCGAGTCCTTGCGCTTTTCGTTGCATACGTTCCCTTGGAAGACGAACGTCTTCCTATTCGTGATCCACGCTATAGACTTTCTCGCGGAAGAGGGTTCTCAATCTCGACACCAGTGCTTCTGGTCATCCGGAGGCTGTTACTGGACGCCAGCTTTGTTCTGACTGTCTTCGGACTAACTAGTTGGATATGGCGGAAGACAGGACTGAGGAGGAAAGAAGTTTATTTTGCATTGGGCGTCTTATGGCGCGCATTGGTAGGGTCTGAGGGTCCCCCGCGGAAAGGAAGGAAGATGGTCGATAAAGGGGTTTGACAAATATATGTAGACCTGAATATTTACACTTGCTAGAATATTGGCTTGGGAAATGATAACATATTATGATATGGTTTCATTCTGCACAGCGCCTTTGAATGAGACTTTACATTGTGATTTACAAACATAGATACGTCTGTCATTGTTTTCCCAAACTTCAGTCCACCTATAGGATTGGGTTTCGAGATCACTTGTCGTTTAGGACATGTCTATTACGCATCGTATGCAATCGCCAGCCTACATACTTGTTAGAACAGCCAATTGCACAATTGAAAAAGACTAGACATACATGCATATCATGGAAACTCGCGTTGATATCATCGAGCTTGCGATTGTGAGTGACATACTCGTCAATTTTGAGTTTGTCGTTCAAATAAGCTTCCAGATGGCACCTGCCGTCAGTATGTCGCTTGCATGGGTACAGGGTTGACCGTTTACCTTCGACCAATGATGGTAGTTCTGACCGACCCTTGACGCCGCCGAAAGCGACCCCTCGCCATGTCCGACCAGTAACAAGCTGTATGGAAGAAAAATTTGCATCGGGTCAGGCCAGTGGCACAAATTTATTTATTTATTCACATATAATTCACCTGGAATGGTCTCGTGGAGATCTCGTGACCAGCAGGGGCCACACCAATTATAGTAGAAACACCCCAGCCTTTATGGCACGCCTCTAGAGCAGCTCGCATCACGTCGACATTACCCGTGGCATCGAAGGTATAGTCAAAGCCGCCATCAGCAATTTGAATAAGATAGTCCTGGATACGTTGGCCCCCGAGTTGCTCTAAAGAAAAAGAACATGTCCCACACACAAAAAGCGATCAATCAACCAGCACCTGCAAAGCGGGGGGAGAAGGGGGAGGGGGGCGAGAAAGAAGACGCACTAGGGTTAATAAATTCCGTGGCACCAAATTTCTTCGCCCAAGACTCCTTCCCGGGATTCGTGTCAATAGCAGTGATGCGCGACGCGCCTGCGCGCTGCGACGTCTCAATCACGCCGAGTCCGATCGCCCCACAGCCAAACACGGCGACTGTGGACCCTTTGATGCCGGGCTGCTTCATGACGGCGCCCCACGCGGTGGTGATCCCGCACCCGAGGAGACACACGCGGTTGAGCGGGGCAGCTGGGGAGACGGCGACGACGGAAACGTCTGCTACGACTGTGTATTGCGAAAAGGTCGACGTGCCCATCTGCGCGGTAAAGGGGGAGGGAGGCGGTGCGTTAGTTTAGAGGTTTAGAGTACTTGCTCGCTGAAGGCGCGTTCGGGAGACATGTTGAACACGTACAAAATGATAAATATCCTTTCCCTGAGACTTGAAACGAGTCGTTCCGTCGGGCATGACGCCTTTGCCCTGCGTGGCTCGTACTGAATATGAGAATTAAAATTAAAATTAAAAAAAAGTTAGGTAGTAGATCAGGCCCACCTTTTCCACAAAGATTGGTCTTTCCGCTTCTGCAAAACTTGCATTCCATGCATTCTGATCACAAAAAAAAAAAAAAGAGAGAGAAGTCGATTAAAGAGGGAATAAAATAGTCCTGATATGAACAGTCTTTTACCTGCCGTGTACAATGGGATGACATGGTCCCCTCCCTTTACGTTTGTCACCCCCTCCCCAACAGACTCCACCTTAGGATGCCGTGTCGTCAGAAAACCACCCAGCCAAAGATGATACACCTAAAAAAAAACCAGAAAAAACAACAACTCACAATTCCGCCACCTTCGTGTCCCAGAATCGCTGGAAATACACCCTGCCGCAGTTCCGAGTTTTAGTCCAGGACAAGGGCAGAGATAGAAGGAGAACCCCCATTTCACACACACCTCGGAGTCCTTCCCGCTCCTCGTGTACTCGTCTGTATGGCATACACCAGTGTGCAGAATTCGGATACGGACTTCATGGGCTTTGGGTGGTGCCACCTCAACGTCCTCCACCTTCAGATCCTCGCCTGCACTCCAAACGATAGCCGCCTTGCATTTTATCGGTCGTCCAGCAGTAGGAGACATCTCGAGAGGACGTTTGTAATGTGGGGAGAGGGGGACAAAAATACGAGACGATACCGAGGAGTATGGTTTTTGCGGCCTGAGAGTGGGAATTTGTCTCAGGCTCAAGCTTGCCTCGTCATCGTTACTTCCTCTTCCTCGGCGCCAACTTAGAAGCAAGTCGGCCTTTGACAGATTAGCCTTATTGGGCAATACGACTCGCTCTTTACTCTCTGGTAACCACTTGGAAAATACCCAATTGTGAGTACTCGTGTGAATGAACACCACTAATCGTATTGCAACCAAACGCTTTTTGGCAGCACACCACACTTTTTACATCGTAAAAAAATTATTATGACTTTCCAAAACATATACTACAAACGCGTCAGCCCAACACTCCCTTCACCCTGTTGCTTCACACCGTGATTAAAATGTCACTACTATGGTAGACGGCTGCAACAGCGAAAGCGTGCTACATGTGCTTTCGCCCGACTACCACCGTCCTCGCGACCCTGAACACTACAGACTTTCTGTACGCATGCGATACTCATCTGACCGATCGAGGCTTTGCGACGCTCATCGAACCGGCGCCTGATGCACCTGCATCAGCGGCGAAGGTGAGCGACGAGGAGATCCGCCGCATCAGGGAGGAATGGGAGGAGCGACAGAAGCGGGCGCAGGAGAAGGAAAAGGCCAAGGAGCCTGCAGGCAAGGACGGTGATACTAAGAGCAAGGAGTCCGACGCCAGCACGAAGAAATTGCCAGCACCTAAACCACCCCCGCCTCCGCCATCGCCTATACCTGTTCCCGGGGCGACTGCCGCTACAAAGCCAACACATCAGCGCTACATACTCCATCGCGACGTCTGGGCAATGCGATTGGCTGAGCATAAGAAGAAGCGGCAGACAACCGCTGTGAAAGAAGTTGCGCCGAGGCTGCCAATGACACCAAGGGGCGGAGTTGCATGATTTATTTGAGGCTTGTACATTACAATTATGATTTTGTGAACGTACTATTCTAAAAGGAGTTTCAAGAAATATTAATGGAGCATTCAAATTAACGTGATTTTGCTCTGCGAGCGTCGCCCAGCTCTTTACGATACTTGACAAGCTCGATGCCCACACCGTTGGTGATCTCCCGATGCAACTCTGGACGATAGCCACACGCAAAGAGGATCTCGAGATGGACAAAGAAAGGTGCAAGAACAACGGCTGTTGTATTCCATTGAGTTTGTAGAGAAGCAAGTGAACACGGACACTTACCGCCCAGAAGATTGTCCAGAAGAGCAGGGGCTCTTTTTTCCGCCAGACCGTGGCCTGCGAACTGAGCCACCCAACTGAATGCCATAAGCCAAGCAGCAAATGTGGTGCCAGAAGCCGATGCAGCAATTGGGCTGGAGGTGAGGAGCATTATGGATAACACGGGCATGTACAAGAGCTGGAAAGGACGGCGCATGTTAGGGACGAGGGAACGTGGCTGGTGAATGAAACAAAAGAAAAAGCTGACTCACCGCTGCGACGGGTTCAAGGACAAGGTAGTACAGCGCGTAGACTGTTAGGAAAGGTACGGCCCATGACCACTGAAAGTACAGGTAAGGTGCGAGAATGTTGTACGTCTCCGAGGGAAAAAAACTGGGCGTTGGCAGTCCTGCGAGTAGAACATTCGATGTCCTACAGGGAAAAATGAAGATCGAGGCGACGACGACTGGGAAATTTGCGACATACCATAGAATGAGTGGAACAAAGCACATGTGGATTGCTACATTATACTTGTTCGAGTGATATTGTCCATAAAATATGAGCTGGAAGGCTGGATCAACGACAATGAGCAGAAGTTGGCGGGGACACGCACTTGATGCTTGACGTTGAGCAACTGAGACATTGCTGCAACCCTAGAGATACGCAACAGGGGTAGTCTATAGCTGCGCTTTATAAGGGACTGGTGCAAGCCAAGACAAGGAAATTAAGTTGGTATAGAAATTGATATAAAAGGCATAGCTTACCGGTGTCTGAAAGGCGCTATGAATAGGACAGGCGGGATAACCGATGTATACCTTGTCGCTTATGGACCCATACTCACGCGCCAGCTCACTTGCGGACAAAACACCTCCTCGGTGTGGAGAAGCGTTTTGTCAAGTCGTTCAAAAAACAATCTCCGATTCGTACCATCACTGCCGGGCGCTATTACGTCACTCCTTAGATCCGCGTCCACACGGGTCTACTGCTGCAAATGGTACCCCCCCTGTGGCGCTTCTTTTCACCAGAACGGCTAAATCTCTAATATGAAGCCCGTCCTGGATTTGTCATTATAGGCGCCCCAAAACACAAAATGGCACGTCACCTGACCGTGTCTGAGCGCACTTTGATACACTAAGCACTCGGTGCCTCTGGCAATTCAGATTGGTGTCTAAGATATTTTTCAGAGAGGCGGCTAGGACTTTTGTGTCACTGGTGCCTTAAATCTCCGATCCATTCGTAACAGGGTTCCTTCCCTGAGGATTTCCTGTCGACGGCGAATACACTAGCCCTAATGCAGAGATAATGATCGCTGCATAGGTACACAATGTAACCACATGAAAAATCTTTGGTAAGGTAGAAGTCACTAGGAACGGGCACCCTTTACGTAACATGGGCGCCTACGTCACGTGAGCGCAAAATCTTCTCACAAAAAAATGAAAAGTGCTAGAATTTGCCCGGAAATTAGTTTTGAAAAAAAAA
>QMFG01010664.1:0-15148 GCA_003314545.1 Ramaria sp. MG151 | reverse complement strand
CCACCCGAACATCTCGGTCCACCCCGACCGAGACCTCGCCTCCTCTCGGGCCCGGGACTTCGCGATCAACCTAGATCAGCTACACCAGGTACTACGGGAGCAAATCAAACTAGCTCAATCCCGTTACCAGGTCTCGGCCGACGCCCGAAGACACCCGGCCCCCGAACTCCCGGTCGGTTCTCACGCCTTCGTCAAAGCGCAATTCTTCCGCACCACCCGACCCTCGAAGAAACTAGCCGAAAAATACCTCGGCCCCTTCGAAGTCCTCGGTCGACCCGGCTCACACTCGTATACCCTACGACTCCCGGACAGCATGCGCGCAGTTCACCCCGTCTTCCACGTTTCAATGCTCGAACCCTCGGCCCCGAACACTTTCCCCAACCGAACCGAACCTCCGCCACCGCCCATCGAAATCGACGGCGAACCTGAATACGAAGTTTCCGAGATCCTCGACTGCAAACTGGACAAGCGTCGAAGGCCCTGCAACCTCCTCTACCTGGTCCGATGGGCTGGTTACGAAGGTACCGACGAAGAAACATCGTGGATCCTCACGACCGAACTCGGACATGCGTCCGAAATCGTGACCGAGTTCCACTCCGCCTACCCCACCAAACCCGGGCCTTGGAACCCGTAACCCGAACACTCATTTTCCCTTTCTCTCCCTTAGACATAATAATCAAAAAAAAAATTATTATTATATTCCTAATTAACTATTATCGTTCCTTTACCCTCCTATCATAGCAATAACCACACACAACCGAACTCCCGAACCCGAACCTCACGCTTCCCCCTCTTCCATCTCTCTTTCTCTCAAGCCCCTCTTGTTACCCGAACCCGAGACCGAACCGAAATCACACCGAAAAAATAAAATAAAATAAAATAAGATAAAATCAATCTTATTAGTATTATTTTCCCTCTATTACAACTACTCCAAAGTCTCTTCCTCCCTGTCCTTCTCTCTCCCCTCATCCACCCGAACCTCGGTCTCCACTTGCCCCTCCGAACCCTCCCGAACCCACGAAACGTGCCCTTCGACCCCTCGATCCACCCGAAGCTCGATCTCCATCGACCCCGGCTCGGCCCCATCCCCCGACACCACCGGGCCCGGCTCCAACCTCAACCCCACAATCCTCTTCACATCTTCGGCAATATGCCGAAGATTGATGGCCATCGCTTCGGCCACATCCGCCCTCCTCTCGGCCGCCTGAGCCCTCCGAGCCGAGCCCTCGGCTATCAATCGCAGGGCGGAGACCTCCTGCTTCCGCAACCGATTGGACTCCTCCCAAGCATCGGTCGCCCGCGAAAACGCGGTCTCGTTCACCCGACGCGACTGAGAACCCGTCGCCGCAGTCGACTTCGCCCGCTTCGACGGTTGGGCCGCGTCCGTGCTCTCGGCTTCCGAGCTCTCGGACCTCGGCCTTTTCGGTACCCTTGGCGTTTTCTCCTTCCCTACCTCCCCTGGCCAAGTACAGGCCACCTTTCGCTCTCGACACCGGATGCACGAGGCACCGGAAACCCCGAGCTCGCACCTCTCCCCCCGACGCCCGCAGGGAAGGCAGGGGATACTAGACTTCTAAATTTATCGTTAACACCAAAATCAAAAAAAAAAAAAAAAAAAAAAAAATTTTAAGTTACTCACGGGCACCGAACGCACCCTACTCACTCCACTCCCGCTCGCCGCGTGCTCCGTCACCCCAGACTCCCCATCCTCGGCCGCGCTTCGGGCCGACTTCTCGGACGCCGCCTCGGCCTTCCCTTTAGCCTCAGCCTCGGCCTTCTTCTTCGCCTCAGCTTCGGCCTTCTTTTTCGCCTCGGCCTCGGCCTTCTCGCGGGCCTCCCTATCCGCCTTCGCCTTTTGCTGGGCTAGCTTCTCAACCCGCTCCCGCTCCTCCTGCTCGGCCTTCTTACGGGCCTCTTCCTTCTCCGCGGCCTCCAGCTCCTGCATTTCGCGCCGCAACCAAGCGCGTCTCTCAGCAGTCGTTTCGGGGATAGTGGACATTTTGAAAATTATGAGGGGGGGCACTTACGGTCTATGCCCTACCACCGGCGGTTTTTATATTCCAAACCACCAACCCCGTCACGTGACCTCGGACGCCCGACACGTAAACTTTACGTGACCTCGGTCCCCGACACGTACAACTTACCTAAAGGCTTCATGGGTTCAGCCTTAAAGGGGGAGTACTGTCAGAACCCGACCGAAACCTCGGGCCTCCGGGCCCGAACCCCCGACCATCACGTTTCACCTATTTCTGCCTCCCGTTTGATCTCCTCCCCTCATAGCTTACGACCCTGACCTCGGTCATTCGGTCACCGATCCCCGAACCCTCCCGTATATAATTCGCTCGTTCATGTACATCATAACCAGTTCTGATATCAACTAAGATACCCCAATACACCTTGCTTAATCCCTACGCTCTTTCGTCCCCCTCGTTAGGGTCACGCCCAAACTTCGGGTGACCTCGGGCCTCGTCCGAAATACGGGACAGGACTCTGAGCTGGCGCAGCACATAAGCTGAAGCCAAGTCCCACTCGACTCGATCGCCGAGCCTTGGCCCCCCTCGGCAACCCAACCCCGGACCTCGGTCGACTCTACATTGAGTCCCAACCCTCATTTTGCCTCCGCTAAGATCTAGTTCTTAACACTTACAAACCTTTGATAGCTGCTTATCAAACAATATAAAATTTGTCTTCTATCATTCCCATTACTACTTATTGATAATTAATAGTAAAGGAAACTTCCAATCTAATTTCTAATACCTACTATTTCTAATATCTAATCATATAATTATACTTTATATCTATACTTTAGCCATATCTACCTAATCATATCTAATCATGCTTATTAATATCTTAACTATATCCATTTATACCTATACTGAAGTTATACCTAATATATAATTATATTCAATCATCCTAATCATAACATTTTATATTTATATCTATGTCTTAGCCAATATTTACTTCTTATTGATTATTATGAACCCCTATTCAATAAAGACAAGTCTAGAGTACAAGGTACTATACTTTTTAATAAGCTTCACAATAGAGTTAAATATTTCTTTGATAACTAGATAGTTCTTCCTCTTGTTCAATAGGTCCAGCTTTGATATAGGAGTCTCTTTATGTGACTTTTTATTTCTCATCAAGGAGGGAAAGTATTCCTTAGCCAATGTATTGATGGTTTTGTCAAGTTAGTAGGCGATATGACCTTGAGAGGATACACTCTATCTAAAAGTAAGGAACTTTCAAACATAGCATTATGTAACATATTAGTGAGCAAAGATATTAGATCTGTTTATAATTTTAGTATGGAATGTTGAGATTAACTGGTCAGATAGTATTTAAAATGGTAGATTGAGAGTATTGTGAATCAGTAAGTGTGTTTTTAACTTAGAGATATAGGACTCTATTACTGGAGAATTATATGTACAACAAATCACGTGACTAAATTGTAGTAGTTATGGCAGCTATCCTAGTCTCTGACTCTTGTATAAATACAAGATTTTGTATGATCAGAAGTATATGACTTAGGGTTAGTGTTAGGGTATTTAATAGTAAACACAATGTCTAACTCAATACTACATGAGTATTTAGAGAGAACAAAGAAAAAAAAAAAAAACAGAAAATTACCTTGAAGAAAATCACATACAAGTGAGGAAACAAGATAACATCCTAAGGGAGAATATATAAATAAGCAGATGTTATAATATAGTGGTGTGTTTTTGTTTTGCACTAAGAACATATTCCACTGATAATAAGGTTCAGAAGTAACCTACTAGCATAAAGTATTGACTTATCATAGTATAAGAAAGCAGAGATAAAGTTATCGATACTAATAATAAACCTATTGTTCTAATAGCCTATGATACATAACAAGTTTCTGGCAGACTTAGAAAAGGGTTAATATACAGTAAGGCTAACATACTCTCACATTGGAAAATACCTATGTGGGTATAGCTGTTTTCATTGTGGTGCTCTGCAGTGGGACAGAAAATTTTTAGTAGTCTTTGAGACTATTACATACATATAGCAGGGCTGAAAGGTTTGCTTCTCAAAAAAGATATTGCCTAAGGGAGGGTTGAAATAAAGAAATATCTATTAGGTACTCAGTTTATATTGCTTTAAATCCAATGACAAACATGTTCATGTATTAACTATTTCATAGAAAGAATAAGTATATAAGGATAGAGAATAGCTTGTGTTTTTAACTACTAGTAAAGTTTCCAAACAGTAGTATCTATACCATAGCATTAGATATTGAAAAAACCTTCTTCTCCTGCTAATATAGTAGATACATTTAAACAAGGTAGTAGAACTCTTGAAGGATTTTAAAATCAAATTACCTGTACAGAAAAGAAAAGGTAGATAGAACAAACTATGTTTAATAATAAAGACTAAGTTACAAATATATATATATATATATTTTCAGAAAGCTCAAAGAGAATAAATAGTTTATGTATCTAGGATATGTTAATATTATCTCAATATTACTACACATCTAAAGTCCTGTAAAGGAATATGTTATATCACTAATTAAGGATGTTTGAAAATTGTAAATATTCTCAGAGGTTTAATATACTGTTCAATAATGGAGAGAGTAAGGGAGAGACCTTTTTATACTTATTTATGCTTGTTTATATCTATTTATCTCTTTGTATATCTTTGTATATCTTTCCATGTCATATACTTTGTTGCACTTATTTATACCTATTTATATTTCTCTATATCTTTCTATATCTTTCCTTCATATATATATATATTCCTTATTATACCTATACCAATTCATACTTTTGTTATATTTCATGCCTTTTTATGCATAACTATACTAATTCATACATTAGTTATTTCAAATACTTATTATTGCTAATGCCTAAACATCTTTTATACCTAGCCATACTAATTCATATCTTAGTTATACCTAATATCAACTATTTCCAATACCTAAACATTCTTTTTATATCTAACCATACTAATTTATATCTTCATTATGTCTAATATCTATTATCCCAATACCTAACCTTTTTATACCTAACCATACCAATCCATATCTTAGTTAGGTCTAATACCCACTATCCCCAATGCCTGACTATATCTATACTTTAGCTATCTAACAGCCTAAAAAAATCTGTTGGATTTCACTGCTCACTGGTCCAGAAGGATCACCAAGTATGCCCCACTTTCACCTGCGATGATGTGCACCTTCCTTATGTGTCAAGATAGGCCATGCATGAATATGGAAGATGCACCTTTCTGATATTATTGAAGTTCATGCACATTTTCAAATAGAACTTATTTGCAATGATGACTAGCAAGGTATTCAGAGGGATGAAGCTAAGGTGAATAGAACAGATGGAAGCTATCCAAGTTTTCTTCTAACCTCCATATATGGTGAACTCCTCCATATTCTTGGTCATGTCTACTCATTATTTGCTTTGGATGTTTTCTACAAACAGGAAGAGACCTACAATGGAGCTGAATGAGATGCAATATAACATTTGGTCAGATCATCCCTGGGTTAGAAGTAAGACACAATAATTCTTGATCTTGAAACAGGACAACAAGACTACCATTCATTCAACAAGCTTATAATCTCTTCAATAATTTCAATGATGGATGTGTACAACATTAAGCACTCCAAAGCAGCAAAATATAATGTCTGCACCTTTCAGCCCTGCAGGTTTCTGTTTCACATTTGCAGCTGGATAGACACAAGGGAACCAGGTCAACTTGAGGGGAGTAGTTAGAGCGCTATCCATAACAGAAACCATTGCGGATGGTTGTACAGGTTTGAACCTGCGGTTCCATCCAATATCTGTTGTGTCAAGAGGCGCTATATCATGGCACTGCCTACTACCAGGGGAAACTGTTGAGTTTTAACACTTGTCCCTTGATAACATCAGGTTAATGTCAACAGCTGCTTCTCTGTATAGGACTTCATTCTTTAATGCCTAAATCTAAGGCACCATCTTTCACTGGCACTAGTACAATGCAGACTTCTAATTGGGTGCCACCTAATCTATATCTCGACAATGGGCTGTGTTTAACCTTCACATCAACAGCAGCACTGCCTTCTGCATGCATCTGAAAATACTTACATAGTACACAATAAGCGCAACTTTCACTTGTTGTGCACCCCTTCTCATGCCTAAACACCTCTACATCCTATACAGCACCTGGCAAGGTCAACCTCCCCAACAGGATCAAGTTCCAGCATGTCAGTTTCTACTTACTGTGCTGCATTTCTCAAAACAATAACCATACAGTCTTGGTTCCGGACATAATAAGCAAATGTACTGGAGCTGCAATGACACCCATTATGGGAGTTGGTACTGCTCTTGCTACTCGTGTCCATGGCAGGCAATGGTGAGTCCAATCTCTTTCCATTGTTAAGCAAGTCCAAGACTGCTTCAGGGAGGTATGGTCCCTCAAATGGGTCAACGGCCGTTTATGGCATCACTGTTGGATGGATGATATGGTTGCTTATTCAATGAGTGAGCTACATATAAAACTATCTTTCACTATCTGGAATTACTGCAACCTACTTCCATTAGAAGAATGGATTCCCACTGCTTGGGAGGCAACACATTATGTGACAGATGATAAACAGCCAGAGGTCAATTTATTTTTCCTTTATATTAGTTGGTACCATGTCTGTTCATTTGCAGGTTATATTCCTTGGCTGTTCTCATGGATGGTTTTCAGTTCAGATTGTTAGACCCCTTGACTTAATTCTTGCATTTTCCTGGTTCCTTCTGACACTAACATCATATAGCTCACACAGATTGTGCATGAGTTTGGATATGCTCATTCTGAAGAATATAATGGCAAAGTTGAGGAGGTGCTCTGGAGGAGAAAACACATGACATTATCACACACACACCGCAGGCCCAGTCCAGTAAGTACATGTTTGTGCCTCAAATCCATTTTAGTATCTGTGGTATCTGATATGGTATCAAGTGGATTATATGCCCTTGACCCTGTAGTTAACAGCATATTGCACCCACTTCTAGCTTTAGTATCCAATTACCATCTGACACCTCCAAGGTTCTTCAGGTACAACACCAAAATGCTCCCTCTAGCTGTCAGATGTGCATGTGTTGTGCTAATGGTCTCTGAGACTCAAAAACTCTCCCAACCAAACATTCTGACCGATGTTCAATACTCTAAAGAGAAGTTGAACTGCAACAAGGAAGCCAACAATGAAGAGGAAGTCAGCCATGGGGAGGAAGTGAATCATGAGGAGGAAATAAACCTCAGTGAGGTAATAAGCCCTGAGAAATGCTTATTGCAGGTATAGCCCAATTTTTTTAACTTATTTTGAGTTCTATGATGAGCTCAGAACCTCTCGCTACTTTAGTTGTAGTTTCAAGGCCTGCACAGCAATGCCCACATTCTTTACTGTTACTAAGGGTTGCATATTAGAGTAGATCAAAGCACTTTATTTCATATGTGGGTAACTTTAGTTGAAGGAATTCCTGGGTTAGTACATTTATGTACCTTACTAAAACAAACTTCAAGTCTTAATCCAGTAGATTGTTAAGAATATTGAATTTTCTTTTTCTATCATTGTTTACAAGTTATCAAACATATTATCCTACTATAATATAATTTCAAAATATACTCTCTAGATACAGTACAAGCCACAGAATTTTTTCTTTCAATTTTTGATACAATATTTCATATATTTCACAAGTAGAGAGAGACATCACATAGTCTTAATGTTTCAATGTCTTATGTATAATCCTCCAAGATATGAGGTAGTTTGATACTATTGGTAATTAAAACAAATTTAGAAAGGTAAAGACTAGCTCATCTCTCTGTGACTGATACTTAACCTATGAGATTAATATATAAATATTAGCATTTAATAGTATTATAAATAATAGAAAGTAATAGAGAATATAAGAGGATAGAAATCTAGAGTAGTATTAAAAATAAGGTAATTATTAGATATATATCTCATAGCAATTGAAATTTCCATTTATACTATCCAGTGTAAGTATTAGCCTAGGTACTCTCTATCTTATTATACTACTCACAAAGTAAATTTGCCTTAGCTTCTTCTCAGACATTTCTCCAACTATTTTCATTCAACACTATACTCTCTATGTGTTGTGTCTACTGCATCTCCAGCTATATAGTTGTCAACAGCATTAAATACCTATAATACTATAAGATATTGCACATTATCTCTCTCATCATATTCCCTATCTGATTAAAGAAATGAAGCACTGACATGCTTATGCAAAATGAAAACAAGGACCTAGAAAAGTGATCTTGTATTGAGTTTGAACTCTAGTATCAGTTCTACTTGTTTCTCAATTGCTGTAGTCAATGGCTTTATTCTTTACCTCCTGCAAAGTCCCCACAAATATATGTATTATAAAGTGTAGCAAAGCCTAGCAAATGAATTTCTAGTATGCAAGGGAGGACCATGTAGGCAAATCTAAGTGTCAAAAGTCATTAACATTGAAAATAACGAACTAGGAATTGATAGCCCTTAATCTCATCTGCTTTGTGAAACAAAATATAAAGGTATAAATCACTATTTGAGAGCCAAAGTAATGCCAGAGAGTTTTCTACCATTCTTGATATCACTGAATAGCTCTATTTCTTGATTTAGCTGGCTATGTGTTATATAGCATGTAGTGTATAATAGCATTTCTCTAAGAAATATTGTCCTGCTTCCAATAATCTTCTACATACTACTACCTTATATATGAGTACCTTATCTACCATCCCAGAGTGAAAAGTGTGTGCTTTCTCATCATTAGGGTCATTCATCATCTAGCCAATCAAAGTATTGGTAAACTGGTGCAGACTATTGCCTTATCATTAATAAACAAGTATCCAACATCTCTTCAGTATCAGGATTATCCACTATACTCTTCAATGGTAGCAGTTTAAATAACTCCAATGGGTACCCTATAAGTAGCTCATCAATGAAAATTTCCTTAGCCTTCTTAATATAGCTATTGATCACAGTCTTGACTACTATGACTAAAGACTGTCTTCTATCAAACTCCTACTACTAGTATTGCATTGAGATATGAAAATTGAGGTTGTATCATTTCATCCTGTACAACCAATTGCAGCAATGCCTATGCTTACCATATGAAAGTTATTAATGTATTAGACCCATTGATCATATAGTATCTTAGTTTCTGACAAGTACTGGTCAAATAATATTAGTCTGTATTTGTGTTCTTACATCTTAGGGTTATTCATGTATGTTATCTTGGAGATATAGCAGGTGTGTTAACCAAAAATAGGTTGTCCCCTGATAGGAACTCCTAATACAATCCCCAATACCTATTATTCTCAATGCCTAATCATATCTTATTATGCCTTTTTATACCTATACCTTGGTTGTATCTAATATCTAATCATGTCTAATTATACTTATCATTATCTTAGCTATCTCCATTTATACTTATGGCTTAGATATGAATAATGCCTACTTATATTTAGTCATACCTAATCATACCTTTTTATATTTATTTATACCTATACCTTAGCTATTATCTGCTTCTTAATATTGATTATCATTGATTTCTATACTCTTTTTCCTATATTCTGAATCATACTATATATTATACTCTTTGTATTTATCAAATGAGGTTCACATTTTTTCAGCCATACTGTGATGAAAAGGCAGTGATCCTTCAGTATTCATTCAAGGATTTCTCATATAGTCTAATCACTGCTATCTCTGTTTGATGAATGGTTTGCAATAATTCTGAAAGCTGGTGCTCAGGTAGATTCATTCCTTGATAGCTAGACATCCAATGGCTATAGTCTTAACCAAGAATCCCTATTGTCCAATTTCATCTCAAAATTACAAATATTATGTCTTGCCTAGCACAAAAAATACCTTAAGGCAGCTATTGAGTTCCTCAATGTGAGGAAGCTAGGCATAGCAATACCTATAACTGCTATCTGTTGCGTTGATGTAGCTTGTATCTTCATAACATCCTCAACCCTTATCAATTCTAAATAGGTATTATTTTCTGGTAGTGGAGGTAGTATCATAAGGTAGAGGTCACGATGATGTATATGTGTTTTAATACATATAGAAGTTCTAGTAGACTTTTGTGATGGAAGTCTATACTAGTTGTAGAAACTGTTATAAGCCCATATCTATCAAATATTCTAAGGCAAAAACCTTACCAGCATAGCTTTGGTACCATTGAGGTATATGGAGTCTATTCACTGAAAGAGAAAAAATAAAAGAGAAAAAAAGGAGTGGATAGCAGCTCTGGTGCAGAATTAAAGCATGAGGAGCGAAAATATGAAAGAAGCTTTTATAAGTCCTAGGAAGCCTACTCAGATATTGCCATGCATTGTTATAAGATAGTACATGATTATTGTAAGGCTTATTACTATTCTGCCATCTTATACAAAGATTAAGTCTGCTGACTACCAAGTGTACCATGACTATTAAGACTGAGAATGACTTTTCAAGACAGACCTATGGTTTAGGCTAGGATTGTACTAAGGGCAAAATGCCAAGTGAACACTGAGACCAGCTGGAGTTTCTAGATTTCAGTAAGGGTTTTGTTAGCCTATGATTTTATCATGCTACACTTTTCTTTTATCTCATGAAATATATTGCTCTTTTTGTCTTATTCCTCACTATCTCAGCACTTATTTAAGTACTGTTTACATAAGCTAAAATCTTTGTTTAGCATATTGATAAGTCCTATATTGACCCTTTTTATCACCATCTCCCCCTTTCCAAAGAACAACCTCCGAAGACTTCATCAAAAGCATCATCACTTCAATCAGGATATTTGCATTCAAAAGCCCTACATTTCATCCAGTTTCCTAAATTACTCTATTGATATTTAGTCAAACAATCAATATCCCTATCCCTATCCCTATCTTTTCTAAGAAAATCAAGAACTGAGCCAATTCTACCTTCCAAAGCTTGCAGTAATAGGAAATGCCATTATACTCAATGATCTATGTATCTCTAACATCATCCAGAGGTCTGAGACTTTATAATTAGAGGCTTCAGGTCAGTGACCCAAGGCTTTGGACTCAGGCTCTCATGCTTCAGACTTGCATCCTGAGCATGTGAAGAAGATCTTGGAGGTATAAAATTTGGTGAGGATTGATTGTTCCCTGACATTTATATGATACTCCAACCATTCTAATATTTTATAACTATACCATGATAGTAGCTATGTATTGTTAAGAACTGGATCAGAACAGAGGAAGAGATAGGGTTGGGACTCAGGGTAGAGTTGACTGAGGTTTGGGGTTGGGAGGCCAAGGGGGGCCGAGGCTCAGCTCAGCTTATGTGCTGCCCCAGCTCAGAGTCCTGTCTGAATGTCAGACGAGGCCCAAGGTCACCCAAAGTTTGAGTGTGACCTTTAGCAGAGGGGACGAGGGAGAATAAAGATTAGGAGATAGAAGTATATTGGGTATCTTAGTTGATATCAGAACTGAACTACATGTATATGAGCTGGTAGTTTACATATGAAGGAGTTCAGGGATCGGGGAATGGGTGACCAAAGTCAGGGCTGTAAGCTATGCAAAGAGAGATCAAATGCAAGATGGAAATGGATATGAAATGAGTTTGAGGTGGCCGGAGGTTCAGGCCTGAGGGCCCAGAGGTTTGGGGATTGGCTCAGTGGCATGGGTTCTGACATGTATAATGTCAATAAATCTAAGTAATAAGAAATAAAATGGAGATTTTTATTTTATTTATTTGATTTTATTTGAAGTGTTTTTGATGTTTTGTTCAAGTTTGCTTGATGGCGGCTCTTAAGCGCCTAAAATATAATCTAAGCGAGATGTAAATTCTAGCGCAGGTGATGCGCTGATGCGGAAGCAAAATGTAAGCGCTTAAGGGTCGCGTACAGTGACGCGAGTTGTAGATAGAGAGATAACTGTAACTTAACAGTTTTGAGATGAACTACGGGTTCAATAGGATGTTTGAATTGATGACGAACGGCCAGTGACGATTCGTTAACAAATCAAGCGATGTTGAGATATCAAGCAAAGACTTAGAGACTGTTCTGAGACTGTGGAGGTTATACTGCCTTAGATTCTGGAGAAATATACAAGCGTACTTATAGTCTGAGCTAGCTAATAATTGTCCTTTGTGTTTCTAAGAAAAATACTGGGGTGATGGAGCGATTCTGGGGTTGTAGTCTACATGAGGGGAGGAATGCACAAAATATGTACTAACACATGTTTAAAATGCCTGAAACTGATCGTGAGGTGGTAGGACTTGTAGATCATGTGTTTCACTACTATATTGAGTCAAAGAACAAGGAAAAATAATGACAGAAAATCTTGAAACTCCATTTCGAAGCTTTGGGCGCTTGATTAAATGAAATCGAAGCGATCGGCTTCGCTCGTGGATTGGCGACGATAGGGGTGATCCGGAATGGAAATAGAAGTGTCGTAGGGGTTATTGGAAGTGTTTCAAAGCCACGCGGGGCTCGATCGATGGCTATTGAAGCCCGTTCATGTCCGAAGTGCATATATGCGCACGTTCGTCCCTGCATGGGCCGGGCATCGTTGGCCGAATGATTCTAAAGATGTAAACAGATAATTTCCTAAGGCTTAAAGCCTTGGATTGACATTAGCACTTGTTTTTATTGGGTTTTATTGATTTTATTCTAGGCGGCGCTACTGATGCATCAGTAGATTATGTAATGCATAGCCGCGCGGTGGGAGAGAAGGAAAAATAATAAAATAACACTAAGATCCAAATCAGATTACAATTAATAAATAGCATTCTAAAAGCTTTGACACCAGGCTTAATGTCAGTCCAACTATATCACTGAACTGACCATCCTTTATTGATACCATGAAATCTGCTAGAGGATGGGCTAGATCTCTAGGGCAAGTGTATATTCTCTGAGTATATCAGTTACATGTCATCAGTTGGATTGTTGAGCTCTAAGTCCTCTAGATCATTATACTCTTGAATGTACAAGAAAGCTGATTTTTAATAAGATAAATAAGTAAGTGAGAAGGTAGAATTAGCTGCTCTTAACTAGATAAGATGATGACAAAACTGATATTACTCTTACAACTATCTTTCTTCTTTGGGACAGTAATCTAGATAACCTTATATAATGATCTCCATGGATGTGTGAGATAAAGATATAATACATTTCTTAATATTGTCAGGAGTAGATCCAGTAGGCTCATCTAAGGCCCCAAGGTTACACTAATAGAATATATAAACTTAGCCATCCTGGAATGCCCCAGGATAGCAGGTAGGATCCCACAATTCTAGAACAGGACGAGGTCTTTCTAATGCCTAGAAAGTAAAAATAAATTAAACTAATGTAAGTTATTTTATACAAAAGCCTATATCTTACAGATATACAAGCTAAACAAGATACATAAATTATCCCTCAAGAATACTGTCCTTCATAATTGATGCCAGTATATATATACTCACTCTTGGTCTAATTACAGACTGCTCCATTCTATACAAGAACCTACTATCAGGATTGGATTATAAGCAATAAGAGTTGTATGTAAATATATGGTTAGTTTAAACAACTAGAGATATTACTACAGTAATGGTCCTCCGGTGACTATTGGATATCAGTATCCAAACCTAATATTCTTCTTTGTGTTAATAGATAACATTAGTGAATTGTTTGGATTCTTCTCTGCCTAGTTAAAGAAGAAGTAGATTTGTGATAGGAATACCATAATTTATAACAGTCATCTGGTAGCTATTACAATATTAGTATTCTGTTACAATACCTGTATATCCTTGCTCTGCAATAATTGAACTAGGGACATATATGTAAATGTGCTATCTATATACCAAACAGTTCAAAAGAGAGTTTTTTTTTTTTTTCTTCATTTTATCAACCTCAGGTGACTAAGTCCTATGATGGTCACTACTCGTAATGTACCTAAAAAAAGGGTGGGCCTTCCTCCTTGCTCACTGAGGTTCCCACCTGCTGTGTTCTCGGGTGGGTGATGGCACTGGTGACAGATCCCTTCCTCTGCTAGCCCAGCTCCCTTGGAGCCATTTACCACCCCTTTCTATTATGAGACAAGGTACTTCCACTCTCTGCTTGTTTTTTAACTCATGTAATTGGTCTGTCATGTTAAGTGCTTGACCACCAGAGCAGGCCTACATGACATGTGGGAGTGCTGCAGCCAGAAAGAGAATAAGAGACAAAAGTCCTGGGGAATGTTGCTGTGCCGCCTTGACATTCAATTCCAAGCCTGAACCTCCTTCCCCTGCCATGTTGGTTCTTATCATGTTGTTGCTTGAGCTAAGTATCAGTGCTATTCTGTTATCAATACTGAGTGCCAGCTATGTTGAAGGTACCCTCCAGCCATTTTGTGTCTGCCACATATTGCAGTAAGACTACCATCCCCTTTGTGCTCCCCAGGAGCACCTTTGCAGATTTGGATCTGCTCCCTAGCTTCTGTCTCAGTCCATGCCTGGCATGTTCATGAGAGTGACAGTCAAAAAGATAGTGATGCATTGATTCATCGGCCATCATGCATGCTGGACATAAGGGTGATGCAATCCTCTTAATCCTGTGGAGGTGACTATTGAGGGGTGCATGCCCTGTGCACAGCTGTGTGATCAGGCTCATCTGTACCCAACTCAGGTTGGCCACCATCTCTTGATATCTCTTGGATGGAAGGCTACTGTCCAATTTCTCCATCCTGACAAAGCGGGGCGAGGTCATCCATTGCCTCCTCCATTCTTGCCTCTGGTCTGTTTGAAAGCAGTGTCATGCAGCAGTTATGCTGTGTGGTAGTTAATAAGAAAATAAAATGGAATTTTTATCTATTTTATTTTGTGTTTGATTTTGATTTTGTTAAACTTTGTTCAGCGCAAGCTTTAAGCGCTTGCTTGATAATCTAACTGAAAAATGTATTGTGATGCGGGGGATGCGCTGATGTGGGAGCAAACTGTCAGCACTAAAAGTTTGTGTACACTGATGTGAGCTTGTAACAGAGATAACAGTGTAAACTTAACAAAATTTAGATATTGATTGAGTCCAATAGTTCACTTGAATTGGAAGCAAACGACCGGTGACGATTTGCTAGCAAAGAAGTGGTTGTAGAGATATATGTCACGATCATGATTTATGATCTGTTCCACCTTCCGAACCATCCGAACCACCCGAACCACCCGAAC
>QMFG01010653.1:4372-15448 GCA_003314545.1 Ramaria sp. MG151 | reverse complement strand
GGTTCGGATGGTTCGGATGGTTCGGATGGTTCGGATGGTTCGGATGGTTTGAATGGTTCGGATGGTTTGAATGGTTCGGATGGTTCGGATGGTTCGGATCGTAAACCATGATCGTGACATCCAGATCATCAATGGGATCAACACTGCTGCAGATATCTTTTCAGTAGCATAAACTGGAGTGACAAGATTCTGTAGCACGGCATACCTGGACACATGACAGTATTTGAGGCCTGAAGAAAATTCAGATTCTTTTGAGTCCCATATTGTGATATTGTGATCTCTTCCCCATCAGAATGTGAGACAACTAAAACAAGATTATGGTCATGCATGAGGAATAAACAATTATTATCTGACATACCCAAGATGGTCTTCTTTGCGGAGCTACATCTTGCCATGCATATATCCTTTCGACCGGTACGTACAGAGCCAGTGCATAACCATTTTCCCTGTTCACTGTATGGTGAGTCAGTTTCTGGTATCCAAAAAGCCAACTCTCCTCCAGTCAAAATGCTGACAAGCACGTTGTGTTGAGTAGGTAGAATATCAGAACCCCAAGCCATTGGGTTAACAGGAAGGATGAACTGGGGGTCAGCTGGTAATGGAAGGGAAGTGTTGGAATAGAGAATGGGCAGGCATGTGGTAGAGAGGCCTGATGGGATATGTATTTGTACAATCGAAGAATCCTCTGTGATGCCAATGAGAAGTGTATGTGACTGGAAAGGAGGTAATGAGAACAAGGAGCAAAGTGCAGGAATAGAAAGAGTATATTCTGTGGTGGTTGTGTGATTTCTAATTGTCAATTGATTTTGCATATCATCAACTGTGGCAGTGGTGTTGCCTGGGTGGCCAGTCAATTGAAACACAATAAGAATTATATTCTAGGCACATACCACCATCCAAGATAGCCACTGCACCTTTACTATGCCATCGACTGACCCGCTGCAACCAAATTATTTCTTGATGGCCCATGATGGCCCATGCCTCACCTCCAGATGGTCATTTAACAGCAATGCCTTTACTTTCCAGTGTGGGTAAAAACTTTTCAATAGATTCTTCCTCACTAGCACGGTTTTTGAAACTCTCATGATCGTTAATAGCTACACCTTCCAATCCCTGCTGCTGGGCATCAAGAGTGCCAAAGGTTCAAGATCATGCGTTGCAAGTGGAGGGCATGTCATCAACGTCATACAAGGCATATGCGTACAGATCTGTATGTAGAACACATAGTCCCATTGTACACCATGAATTGCAGAAGGCATGTGTCATGAGTATTAGGAAAAAAACAGGCTTCACTTAAGCCATTTGTTGGGTTCTGCAATGCAGGCTTATTTGTGTATACTACGTAGAAGTGAGTGAAGATACCATTGTTTGTATTTTTATTCTCAACTGCAATGGTAGTGACAGGCAAAGAAACTCCACTTAAACAAGGTGAGACATGACCCCCGTTGTTTGTCTGTCACCTTCATTCAAAACAACCACATTGTATATCCACACATTCTGTCAACTATCACTCAATCACTCTGTCTGATTATATTTCATTCACAACCAATTTGACTTACTGCAAACTTCCAGATGTCCTTTTATGACATTATTTTCAGTTCTCAGATGCATGTCATGTTGGAGCAATATCTGGTTTTGTTGGTCATAATTTGGTGAGCGAGAATAATTGACATATGTTATGAGACTCATTGCATACATTGGTATTTTGATTCAGATGTGACTGGGTGGGGTTTACTGTTGGATGTTATAGAGAAAGAGTGGAGACTCAGAAAGTCTCAAACACAGACATGGACACGGACATGGACACTGACGGCGGATGTATAGCAAGAACAAGCCACGTAGATACAAGTGGAGCCTACATGACCAAAGTGTCCACAACAATGTACTATGCAAACATAAACCAACATTTACTGCATGTCCCCAGATGTTGTCCTGTTGAATTCGGGCTGTTCGGTAATCCACAATGGACCAGCTATGATGCAGATATGATGCGGAACCTGTGAACACATTTGCTTCCTGTTCACAGGTTCATGGTCATAGATGGGTGACAATGTACTCATGTAACCCAATAAGTCAATTCCAGGATCTAGGATGGTCCTGAAATGATTTGCCACCTGTGAAGTCATTTCAGTGTCATAAGTGGGTGATAATAGTCAAACATAACCCATTAAAATTCACCTTTCTGATTCAGTTGCTGAGTGGGATGTTTCATTGATGATGAGTGGGTTAATGATTAGCCTGTGGTCAGAGGGAGAGAGACTCACTTTCTTTGAATGCAGGGGAAACGACCCTTTACAGAGGGTGGCAACTCATTATCATTGAATGTAGGTGAGTATGAGGGTGCACTCGCCAGTATAATGCATGCAAGTACAATGGTGCACTTGCTATTACAAGAGTGCAAAGGAGGCCAGGTGATTACACAGGCAGCTGCAGCGTAGAGAGCTTGCAACGTGTAAATTAACTATGGCAGATATCCAGGACAAGAACATGGCAGACATAGTGAGTGATTTCACCAAAATGTGAGTCACTGCATTGAATGCTGGTGACACACAAGTTGGACTGCAGTGTTACTGTGCTAAACACTTGTGACATCTGAGGAGGGAAAAGGATGCCAATGAGGGGAGCAACAGATCCTAGGATGAGAGTCACTGCGTTGAACACTGGTAACATGGAATGTAGAACAAGGAAGAGGGAAGTCGCTGTGTAGAACGCTGGCAACAGGTTAGGGAGGGAAGTCACTGCATACAACGCTGGTGACTGACGATGCAGTGGCTGCAAGTAAGTTTAGGGGGCGGTGTCGGACTCCAATCCATAGGCATTTTTGGGGCAGAGATCAAAAATATTGGAAGGTGTAGCAGTCTACACCGATGGGCCAGTCTGGCCTCGCTAGATATAAGCTCCAGTTCTCGACTGCTGACCCATTGCTTTATCTTAAAAAATGTCTGAATGGTGCTTGGTAGCGCTAGCAGTTCGGTTGTTACATGTGTGTACGCATGTACCGACGTGTGCGATCACGTGACTTGATACCATCCTTCCCCCCCCACCGCAACGAGGCCAGTGACATTATTTCTATTTTGGACCAGGCACTCAGTGAACACTACCAGTTCGTTGAAGAGGTCAGCTCTCTGCCATTTATCTTCCACCCAGTCATGCTCACTATCTGTCAGAACCTGACCGAGACCTCGGGCCTCCAGGCCCGAATCCCCGACCATCACGTTTCATCTATTCATACCTTCTGTTTGATCTCTTCCCCTCATAGCTTACAACCCTGACCTCGGTCATTTGATCACTGATCCCCGAACCCTCTCGTATATAATTCGCTCATTCATGTACATGATAATCAGTTCTGATATCGACTAAGATACCCCAATACACCTTGCTTAATCTCTATGCTCCTTCGTCCCCTTCGTTAAGGTCACGCCTGAACTTCGGGTGACCTTTGGCCTTGTCTGAAATACGGGACAGGACTCTGAGCTGGCGCAGCACATAAGCTGAAGCCAAGTCCCACTCGACCCGTTCGCCGAGCCTCAGCCCCCCTCGGCAACCTGACCCCGAACCTCGGTCGACTCTATATTGAGTCTCAACCCTCACCTTGCTTCCGCTAAGATTCAGTTCTTAACACTATCGCCGGAGATTGTACGCTCATTCAACGGAACACGTCCAGTCTTACCCCCGTCAGCAGACAGTGCTGTGCAAGAAGTATTTACTCTGTTAGTCCCCTCTGTGATTCATCATAATATCTATCCTTGTTTACTGAGGATCAGCTTTGGCGACGCTGATGCGACTGTCAGACATGCAAGAACTTCCTGGAGCTCGCGTTGCGCGGTTACTATAACGGTGACATGTTTCATCGTATCATCCCCATCAGCTACCTGTATCCAGAGAGACCTGATAGACAATAATTCGAAAGCACTTCGAAGGCTATATCTCAGTCAGCATCAAAAAACCAGTGTGCCACATTAAAGATCTGTGGGAGGTACTCAGGGCCCAACTTTTGAAGATAGCTGATAGTTGGGCCCAGCTTATCACTTATGAATTCTTCGTTCGCACTCATCCTGTGGGGGATAAATAAAAGGCTAGAATTTCGCTAGACCACTGACTCATGAAGGAGGGAAAGTGCCTTGTCGTGCATGCGCTTGCCATAGAACAGAAAGATGAGCTTGGAAAATTTCTGTTCGATGTAAGTCAAAAATTCTGTCAAGCTCACATCTCTTACCTGTCTGCTGTGAAGCACCTGCTCCACTTCCAATACTTCGCACCAGTTGGATATTCGACATAATGGCCCCTTCATTATTTCGTGTGCTCTTACAGAGAACCAGGACTTCATGGTCCAGGGTGATGATCCAACTGGCACTGGCTGCGGAGGGACAAGCATCTCTATTCATAACACTTACCCCCCATAGAGGCTATGCTTAACAGTTTACTAATAGACACTGGTGCAGCTTAATGACCCTATGTCTGAACAGGAACAACTCAAGTCAGAGCTGAAAAGGCTCCTTGATCACCCATCACTGAAGCTTCCATCATCATGCTCTTGAATAATGGGGCATCTTATCACCAATGGAAGTTCTATCCGATTATCAGATCAGCCTCGTCTTGAGTCTCTGCTTTATAAACTCGCCAACAACCCGAAAACATGCATCTCTATCCACAGTGACGTGAATGGTATTTCTGTTACAAAGGTTCACATGCCCAACAATGTTAATCATTCCCATCTTTTAAAACGCAAATGGAGCAACTCTGACGAGGTACACAAAGACGGTTTGAAGACATACAACGGAACACGTCCAGTCTTAACCCCGTCAGCAGACAGTGCTGTGCAAGAAGTATTTACTCTCTTACAGAAAGGGACTACACGTGCTAAGCTACTCGCAGAGCAGGTGGGCAAGTTTTCTGGGACATGAATTATTAAGTCAAAGCTGATTCTTTGATAGCACGGCTCAATGAAGGGCAGATTTTGAACCCATTTGTGAACATATAACCAAGGAGTCATGTGCCAAAGCACAACTTGATTCTAGCTTGCCTCACAGCACAGCCATATACGAGAATGTAGGTCATGATGCTTCCTCTCAATGTACAAGTATTTAGAAGATAATGTTTCGGTTTGAAGATCCACTTCTGACCGTTGATTCAACCGCATACCGACTATGGGCAGCATTTGTCTGTGAAATGATATTATGACTTGTATTTCTTGAAATGTAGTCCCATACAGCGAGGCTGAGATACATCCTGAGCTGCAATTCGTTGGTGTGGGTGCCTTGGAGATGGAGGATTTGGTGAAAACAGGTTGTCCCCTGACAATGGCTCTGAAACACTTCCAAACACACATACAACAATATATTCACCATTTTGAATCACCCCTATCGTCACTGATCCCCTAACAAAGCTGATCGCTTCCTTTTCATTTAAACAAGTGCCTGCAGCTTTGAAATGGAGTTTCAGAAGTTTTCCATCTCATTTTCTTTGTTTGTCGTGCTGAATATTTTGTTGAATGCATGATCTTTAGTTCTCATAGCACACTGATCGGTTTCAGGTGCTTTAGATAGGTTTTAGTTACAGATTTGTGCATTTCTTCCCTCATGTAGTTTGCAACCCCAGAACTGCTCCATCACCCCATTATTTTTCTTGGAATCACAAAGGACTATCACTAGGTAGCTTTTCACTTAAATACACTTGTAGTTCCCGGTACAATCTAAGGCAGTAAAAACTCCACAAGTCTCACATTATCTGAATCTATTGCTCTATATCTCTACAACCACTTCTTTGCTAGCAAATTGTCACCGGCCGTTTGCTTTCAATACAAGTGATCTATGCGACTCAATCACTATCTCAAATTCGTTAAGTTTGCACTCTTATCTCTGTTACAAGCTTGTGTCAGTGTACGCGAACTTTTAGCACTGACACTTTGCTCCTGCATCAGCGCATCCCCCACATCACAATAAATTTTTTGCTTAGATTATCAAGCAAGCGCTTAAAGATCGTTGTCACGATCACAATATGGACACCTCATCTACATCATTGTCCTTCCGAACCAATCCTTCCGAATGGATCGTCCGAACTCCAAATCACCCTTGCATCAATGCTTCACATACATTTGGTCCGGTCACCCAATCTAGTTCAGGAATCACTCCATGAAGTTTTTAGTGAAACAATCAATAATCAGGTCCGATCATAATCTTTTCTGGAAAAGAAGCACCCTGACTATCCCCATCACTATCCCCATCTTTTCCAATGAACTCATGGATTGAGTTGTTTCTATTTGTATGGAAGCTTGCGATGACATTCCATATCATTATGTTCTATGATATGAATGTTCTAGACCCTCAGGATGGCCTGCCAAAGGATTTAGGGACGGTTAGTTCTACCCGAAGAGCCATGCAATTCGGAAACATGTTTCAAGAGTTATTATGGGTCCGTTAATCTTTTTCTTCATTCACAATTTTCCTACCACCCTTGTTCTTTGTTTCCTATGGCCTTTAATTAGTATACATGTACCTTGACTACTTCCTAACCATCACGGACTCATTCCCATTCGCTCTTTTTTCTGAATGGTTCAGTATATAAGCTATCACATTCGCATGTACATTCCCTAGTTCAATTATCGTATGTCAACTTGATTTTCTACGCACACTTTCCAAACTCGCTCCCAACTCAACTTCACCAACAACTGTATACCTTTTGAGTAAGCCCTTCAATTCAACTTTTATCAGTTAAATCCACTTCAAGGAATGTAAGACCATTGACTGTGATCGACATGAACTGCAAAGTTCATTTGATTCACAAGATAGAATCCTTTCGGAACCTCTGTCTCTTCGGAACTATGCACTTTATTCACAAATGTTCCGAAAGTCTTTCGCTTTTACTGTAGGATTTCCATTTGCTTTCCAAAACCACTCTATTACTATCAGGGATGTTTCCGAACACTTTTACTAATCCACAAAATCTATTGCTATTATTTGGATTCTGACAATCATGTTGAACAAGTTGAACAAAATTCAAATAACCAGCAAACAAAATACAAAATAAAATAAATAAAAATCTCCATTTATTTTCTTATTATTTTCCTCCCTTTTCCCCCCTTTTTTCCCCTTTTCCCTATTTTCTTTCCCTCCTTCTCCCTACTTTCTCTCATACTAGATTTACCTATTCCTGGTATTATGTTCTTCACCTCCCTTTTTCTCTATTTTTCCCTAGTGCTAGTTACACTTGTGTTTGCCCTTGTTTGATCACCAGTAGCTATATAGTTAGTTGCTTAGGTAAGGGAATCCTCACCCTTTTCTCTTTGGATTTCCCTTACCAGGTATGTGTCTCACTACTGTAGTTACTATTTGATCTTTATATATCTTTGAATTTCCCTTACCAGCCTAGAGTGAGTCCCTGTGGGTAGTTTGGGATTTGAGTCCCCTTGCAGGCCCAGGCAGGATGCTGATAGGGTAGTATTCCCTGCAGTATGCCTACCAGCAGGCATATCCCAGGTCAGGTTGAGGTTGCCCTTACAAGTACTCTCTTCCTCCCCTCATAATAAAAGTTGCAGCTTGATGCTGATCTGAGAACTCAGTTAGTGAGGCTTAATTTTATGAAGAGATAGAGCAGATGCAGGGAGCTTCCATTGCATGATGCTATGGTTTGGATTGGGGGAAGTCTAACAAGACTTCTGACTCAGGAGAGATGGGCAAGTATCCAGATGAGGACAGTGAAGGTGAAGATGATAATAACTCCCTGGATGCTGCATGCTTAAGTGTATTTGTCTGGAAAGAGTGTGAACCCAGAGATCAAGGTTTGTGATAAGAAATTGCCTGAAGACTAAGACACTACAAAGAAGGATTCAAGAAAAAAACCAAACGGACAATAGAACACCCCGGGGATGGCATGGTCAAGCACATTTGTCTGAAAAGGGGGTGAGTATAGGGGAGATTGGCCAGGCTTCAAGGTCTCTCAACAGATTAAGAGTCTCACCAACTCCCAATAGCTCAATCTACCATCACACCCAGTCATCCAAAACATGACATCCACAAATTCTGTGACATAAAACTGAAGCTTATGAAGGACAGCTAGATGTTGCAGAAGAGGGAACTTCTCACAACAGCAACAGGGCATTATTGGACATCATTACTGGTATGGACAAGTATCTTGACAATAAAAACCACAATGTTATAGAGACCAGTGGAATAAAATGAAAGGAGAAATATCACTCACTGTAAGGGCAACCCTCCTAGTGCCTATAGGTATCTAGTAGAGGGGGGATCCAAAGATATATATGTAAGAAAATACTTCGGATCTTCAATCTGGAATTTCAGACTTGTGACCTGGAAGTTTGGGCTTAGGTTCTCACATTCCAGATGGCCTCTGGAATGTCTGAAAGTCTGGATGAAGACTGGTTGTCCCCTGACGTCAGCCCCCTCTGAGAGTGCTACATCCTTGAAGCCCGAGCCATATAGTGTTGAAGGCTGTTGAATGAACCCTCTGAGGTGCTCCAGAGTGTCTTTGGTAGAACTCCCAGATCTTCTCCAGAGCTGAGATGTTTTTTTCTGGAACCCAAGTATTCTCTTTGTACCCATACCCTTACCATTTGATTAGAAATTGTAGTTGACCTCTATGGAGTCGACTATCAAGGATCCATTCCACTACATAATGTTTGGCTCCATCCATGAACCTGGGTGGTGGTGGTGGTTTAGACTTCTGGCCAGGGATGGGGTCTTTGGATGCCAGAAGGAGTTTAACTATGTTGAATACTGGGTGTAACTAAGCCATTGATCTTGGCAGTTGAAGACAATAAGCATTGCATCCAACCCTCTGTTGGATTACATATGGTCCGAGGTAGCAGTGTGCAAGCTTTGGAGATGGTCAGGTTGTCCAAATGTCCAAAGCATCCAAAATACACTGTCCCGTACCTTGTATCCCAGAGCCAGAATCTGATAATACTGGGCCATGTCATCTTTTGCTTTGGTCAGAGCCAACGTTGTGTCATGATCGCAGTTTGGGACATTTCACTGTTTCAATCCTGAAGCACGATATTCCAAACAACTCTGAAAACTTCCTTCAGAACCCCAAATCACCCTTGCCTCAATACTTTGCATACATTTGATCCAGTCACTTAACCTAGTTTATGAATTGCTCTATTTGGTGTTTAGTGAAACAATCAACAATCATGTCTGATCATAATCTTTTCTAGAAAAAAAGCACCCTGACTATCCCCATCACTATCCCCATCTTTTTCAATGAACTCATTGATTGAGTTATTCCTATTCTGTTGAAGCTTGCAATGACATTCCATATCATTATACTCCATGATATGAATGTTTTAGACTCTCAGGGTCACCCTCCAAAGGATTTGCACATGGTTATCCCTACCCGAAGAGCCATGCAATTCAGAAACATGTTTCAAGAGCTATTGTTGGTTCATCAATCATTTTTCTCATTCACCATTTTCCTATCTTCCATGTTCTATGGCCTTTAAATTAGTATACATGTACCTTAGCTACTTTCCGATCCTCACAGATTCTTACCCCTTCGCTCTTCCTTCTGAACTAACTGGTATATAGGTAGTGCATTTGCATGTATATTCTCTAGTTCAATTATTGTACATCTACTTGATTGTTCTACTCAAACTTGCCAACTTGTCATGAATAATAAGAAAAGTAAAAGAAATATTTTGTATATATTTTCCGATTTTATTTGGTTTTGTTTGATATATATTTGATATGTTTTGAGGTTTGATTCTGGTGTGCTTGAATTGGTGCCAATTTTGTTATCTAACTGAGGATATATTGTGATGCGGGGGAAGTGCTGATGCAGGAATAATCTGTCAGCACTTAATGTTTGTATGCAGTCACACGCACACTTGTGAACAGAGATAATGAGTAAACTTAGCAAATTTGAGAGAATAATTGATCTCAATAGGACTTTTGATTTGATAGCAAATGGCCAGTGATGATTGGCTATCAGAAAGCAGTAGCAAAGATATCAAGCAAGATGTTCAGAATATGAGCAGACTGATGGAGTTTTACTGCCTTAATTTGGCTACCTGCAGAGGCAGTAACCAGCCTTGTGCATGGAAGTATCAGGTAGAAATGTGTTGAGGTTCTAATACAAACTCAGCTAAGCTACTATACTAGTTCCTTAGTAATACGGTAAGTAGCTTCTACCACTTGTAATAATCTGTAATACCAACACACCCCCTCAAGTGTAGAAGTGTATGCTTGGTCTCCTGCATGTCCATGCAATGTAAGTGTGAATGTAAAACAGAATACTTTGTCTATAAAAAAAGTTCCGAACGGTGCTCAGCAGTGCTGGTGGTTTGGCCTTCGGTTTGTCACATGTGTGTCTATGCATGTACTGACATGCATGATCATGTGAATTGATCCCACATTGTTCGACGTGGTACAGGCTGTGGATCAAAGGAATCTGGCTGACGGTTTGCACTAGGATCTTGGCAGGTGTGGTCCTTAGAGGTGATGGTGAAGCCTGTAGTATCGTACTTGGCCAACTAGATCAGTATGACTGAGGTCCAGGCAATATAGGGCGTCCTTCAAGGTGACGTCCACACATTGATCTCTGTTTGGCATGCTGACCCTTATGTGTCTATCTCCATATCTGGTTCCAATTGAGTGCCATGTGTTATGACACTCTGGATACAATTATGTTGGTGGGGGTGATTTTGTTAATCACCAGGGAGAGATCTTCTCCTGTTATGTGTGATGAGAACAAGTTGTCCTCCTGATATAGAATGGTGTGGTTCCTTTGTGCACCAATCATTGTCGCTTATCTTAACATGCGGCTGCATGCTCGCAGTCTGCGGATGCTGCAACATGTCCCCATCCATGCACCATTGACTTTGTGACTACATGATCCTTCGTTGGATCGTGGTTGGTCCTAGTTGGTGTGTAGGTATGTATCGTGGCTGGTTTTTGAGAGCAGGTGCCACCTGCAAGTACATTCTATTGTTACTATTGGATTGTTGTAGATAGGAGAAATATTGAAAATTTTGATACTGCAGACAGAGATATCACCTCAGTGATAGAACACACTGTAGTATTAAATAACTACCTGCAGACAGAGATATCTACTAACCAGTTA
>QMFG01010652.1:0-10327 GCA_003314545.1 Ramaria sp. MG151 | reverse complement strand
GCTCTTGGGCCATAGTCAGATTTTGGGTTGATGACTCAACTATGGTAGGCTCAAAGCACTGTCTCATTGAATTAGAGGACCAAGTTAGGTCCAAATTCGGGATTTCAAGCGAGGGACCGGTGCAATGGATCCTAGGAATGGCGATCAGGTGTAATGAGGATGCAAAAGCCATCCACATCTCGCAGCGGGCATACATCGAGAAAATGACAAAGAAGTTTAACCTGACCGACGCTAAACCAATCTATGCACCACTACCCCTCAGCATGGATCTCTCCTCCCCTCTATCAGCCACTGGGGGGGAAGGATAGCGACCAGGTGGCTGAGGTACCGTATAGAGAGATCATCGGAAGCCTGATGTTTACATCAATAGTATCCAGGCTGGACATCACATACTCGGTAAATCTACTATCTAAATATCTTAACAGATATGGACCAATGCACTGGGAAGCAGCAAAGAAGGTCCTACACTTCGTTTACACTACATGGCACCAAGAGCTAACGCTAGGAGGGTCAACCAAGCTATATGTGTATGCCGACGTGGACTTCACTGGTGACACTGAAGACCGAAAGTCCACATCCAGCTACGTGGTATTCTTAGGTGACGGCCCAATCGCATGGACCTCATGGAAGCAGAGCATGGTCGCTCTGTCTACTACGGAGGCCGAGTACATATCGCTCACGGAAGTTACCAAGGAGGTCCTATGGATGCAAAGGTTTCTGGAGGAGCTAGGACTCGATGCAACCAAGCTGACACATATACACCAAGACAATCAGTCTACTATCACGTTTGCTAATAGCCAGAAGACTCTCCAGCACATGAAGCATATACAGGTTTGTCAACTGTTTATTAAAGACCATATAGATGAAGGAAATATCGCGCTGGCCTACACACCCACAGCTGAGATGACTGCCGACATCCTCAAAAAACGATTATCACCGGCAATGCACCACATTCATGCAAAGGGCTTAGGTATGAAGGATCACTCAATGGAGGAGGAGTGTTAGTTTTTCCATTTTCATTCTATTCCATCCCCAGCCCATACACTCATGTTCCCCTTTCTTGTTATATCACTGTTGCATCACATGAAGTCACAGCACCAGAGTGTGACATGGACTCTGGGCAAGGGGTCACATCTTATATATATTAGTGTAGTAGCACAACCGGCTCCCCTTAGTGTTTGACTTGACACTAAGGGTGAGTAACTAGTTCTCTTACAAGTTCATTTAGCTTTACTAACTACATCTGGTAGTTACTTTGTTAACAAAATGGCTTTCAGAATGTTTGCAAACAAATGCATAGTTCCAAAGAGAGAGATATTCTGAAGGGATTCTATCTTGTGAATCAAACGAACTTCACAGTCTATGTCGACCACAGCCAATAATCTCACATTCTTTACAAGTGTGTTTAAACTAATATGAACAAAGTTAGAGTACTCACTCAAAGGTGAGGTTGGAGAGAAGTTGTTGTTCAAGATAATTCATGATGAGTTGACAAGTTTGAATAGAACAATCAAGTAGATGTACAATAATTGAACTAGGGAATATTGTTAAATGGCGCGTTGTTACTGATATTAAATGACAATCTGGGGGTGATGATGATAATTCTGGGCCATGTCACTTAGCATATAATGGGGATCCAGAGGTTCCAGTAGGCATCCGGGCAGGTCAGAGGGACTTGGCTTTAACTTGTGTGTTGTGCTGACTCAGCATTCTGTCCCTGTATTTCAGAGAACCGAATGACCAGATAGTCCAGAGGAGCCTTAGCTCATCGCAGGTTGTAGCGTAGAGAGAGAGAGATTAGAGAACAAGGTGAATTAAGTCGATATCAGAACTGCAGAATATACAAGAGGGTTTCAGGTTTTTATACTAAGGGTTGTGGGGAATTGGGTCTGGAAATAACTAATATAACTAATATATGTTTCATAACTGTCAAGAAGATTTTCATAACATAGGAATGGGGGGGGGGTCAAAATGGGATAAGAGGGGGAAACAAAAATAGAAGGATAATAAAGGTTCCTGGAAGAGTCTGGTGATCCAGAGGGCTGAGGGGTCTGGAGATTGACCAGAGATATCTGGAGACCAGGAGATCGGCCTAAGAGATCTGGAGATTCGGAGCTTGGCCAAATATATGACTGATAAATATACATGCAAATGCGCTACCTATATACCAAATGGTTCAGAAGGGAGAGCAAATGGGAAAGAGTCCATGAGGATTGGAGACTAGGTAAGGTACATGTATACTAATTACAGGCCATAGAAATCATAAAACAAGGAGGCTAGGAAAATTGTGAATGAGAAAAAAAAGAGTAATGGACCAACAATAATTCCTGAAACAAGTTTCCGAATCACATGGCTCTTTGGGTAGGGATAACCATGTGCAAATCCTTCGGAGGGTGACCCTGAGGGTCTGGAACATTCATATCATAGGGTCTAATGATATGGGATGTCATTGCAAGCTTTCAATAGAATAGAAATGACTACCTCTGTGTGGCAGAGAGTGAGGGAATTTATTGCAGGGATTTGCTGCTGAAATGTTAGATGGGTATGCATGTTGGGATGACTTGCATTGAGAGGGGGGTGATGTCAGGGTTCTCCTATTTCCTTTTCCATGTCTGCTCTGATTATAATAAGCACCCACTAGGGCTTAGGGTTTCATCTGGTATGGTGCTTGATCTCTGAGGATATCCACTGTACCAGGTGAGTATCATGTATTTAGTAGTAGCAAAGCTATATACTGAGGATATCCGCTGTACCAGCTGAGCATTGTTCCTATTGGCTCTCTTATCCTTGAGCATCTTTGGTTGTGGCCTCTATAGTATTGCCCTCACAGGTGATAGGGATATTTTACTGTCTACTTATATAGTGTTAGAGGACAAAAAGGAATAGGGGTAGTGGATGAACAAAAGAAAAAAGAAGATGTGGACTGTCAAGACACATCCACTGCTGTGGTGTGAGAACTAGGTAAGGCATGTCCACCGGTGAGTTGAAAAAAATTATGGTGTAGCTCTCAACATCTCCTTATCTCTAATATCTCTCCAATCATCAGCATATGATTCCACAAACCAATCAAACAACGATTAAAGAAGCAAGCAACATATTGGTCTTATTTTACTCTCTTGTGGAACAAAGGCACTCTGAGTATCCCCATCACTCTCCCCATCTTTTCTAAGGGGTTCCATGACTGAACCAATTTTACCCAAGCAGAGTCTCCTGATGCAATACCATCAGACTCAATGGTATATTCATCATAGACATGCGGGATCATTCCTTTGAAGGTACAAATGTAGGGAAACTGGTAATGAATGGCGCGGCACCAAAAAAACAATTCTGACTTGAGCACTTCTGAAAGTAATACGGGGAGTGCATCCATCTAACCAGGATGACTTCCGGCTCGCCACTCTAAGATTACCCAACAACAGTCTGTCTTGGATTCTGGTGGCGTTGCCACGCGTTTAGTGCAGTACTAGCCGCTTGAGTGCGTCGCGAGCAATAGTAGAGTTATCATATGAAGATCAGAAAATGGCATAACGGTTTGTCGATTCTGATATTTTAAAGAAGCGTAAACAAATGGCGAGTGCGAGAGAGGAGAGTTGTAAATTCGAACTACACTTTGTACTGTTGCGAAAACGGGTGGATGAAACAAACACATTGTAGAGTGCCGTTGCGCAGAAGATTATCCGAAACCTAGCCCTGCTTAATGCCGCTTGCTTGGACCATACTCAGCTGGAAGACTACAAGAATCATCGTCATGAAGAAGGATTGGAAGGATGCAATGCCTTACTGTCAGGTCTAGCATAATGTCCTACCACATCAAGGTCAAACTTTCCACGTATTATATCGTCGAGATCGAGATCTGCCGTCAGAACGCCTTCCCCCTCCCAAAGGGGCCCTACCAACGGTTCTCCTGAAGGGCTGTAGATAACGGAGCCGCCTCCGATCATTATTCCTTCCGGATTTCTCGATGATCCGGGAGCAAGAGGATGATCAGCTGGGTAGTCACTCTGTTGTGCATACTGACAGGCAGATAATACAAAGCATCTCCCTTCAATACTGATGTGTGCCATAGTGTGCTGCCAGACCTGATAAGAATGTTACTGTAGCATAAAGCCCGTAGTGTCTCGATATACCGGTCTCGAGTCAACAGTGGGAGCACAGTAAATTTGAGTCCCCTGCTCATAGTAATGTGTGCGCACTGGGCACAGTCAGATATGCAGCAATTGATTATCATACTGTATACCTACGGAGCGGCATGTAGTTCTCCCTGAGACGCCTAGCGAGTAAGCCAAATTATTGAGAGAGAAGTGTCAACATATTCACCAGCAAATTGTGGCTGATAGTTTGGCACTGATGACTCCCTTCGCAGAAGGGAATGATTGTTTGAGAACAGGAAGGGTAGTTGCATCCCCGAAGCCCCAGACAAGTCTTTCAGCGGCAGTAGGCATCAGTTTTCGATGTTTCGCGACAAAGCCCGAGTGTGGATCAATGAAAACGACTGTGCAGTAGCATGTGCCGCCGTCTTTCTCTATCACGCCGACAACCAAGAAAATATCAGCGGCACGAGAAATAGCTTCGATACGCGATATGGCTGGAGAAGGTATTTCAATGGCTGCTGAGTGATACCTGAGAAATTCGTCTCTTCCTTCCGGTGAGCGGGCACCAACCACAGTGCCAAACGTAGACTTCGCGGGGTAACCTCCAATGCTTAGTTCAATACAACATTAGCACGTCTTTCTTATGTTACTGCCCCCGCTCACAATGCCTCAGGAAAGACTGCGAGTTGCGAGTTGTCTCGTTCTTTTGCGAGAAGAGCAAGGCGTTCGAGTTTATCCAGAGTTTCAGTCAAGGAATAGGCCGCCGTGCAGGCTTGAATAACTGAAGCGCGAATAATCCGAGGCATGGTATTGCCTCTGTTTGGTGTTGTGTGGGCTCTCATTGGGCCGTATTTTTCTGTGGCAGCGTACCATCTTTCTCTTTATACATCGACGCGTCCTAGCCATCACTCTCCAATTCATAATACGCCACGGTCATGGAGACGAGGACTATGGAGCATCGCAGGCAGGGTAAGTTTTTCCCGCCTGTCATCGTTAAGTATCACAGCATCCTCATATGTTATCAGCCTTCAAAAACAAAGGCACCTTCAAGGGTGACGATCTCCGTCGCCGTCGTGAGGAACAGCAGGTCGAGATCAGGAGACAAAAGAGAGAGGAAAACATCTCGAAGAGGCGGAATTTCATCCCTTCAACTGGCCCCGATTCTGATGATGATGCTGGCGGTTCGAATTGGGATCCTCCTGTAAGTTGATGTACGGAGTGGCACGCAACGGGTAGATTCTTATGCCTCTAATTCTCACAGCTTGCAGCCGAAATGGTCGATGCTGTATTCTCAGATGATCCTGAACGTCAACTCGACGCCACTACAAAGTTCCGTAAACTTTTGTCGAAAGAAAAGAATCCTCCAATTGAGCGTGTCATCGAATGTGGCGTTGTTCCACGTTTTGTTCAGTTCCTCCGGGGTAGCCATTCTATGATCCAAGTGAGACAATTCTACATACCTGTGGCTCTTTTAGACGCTCAATCATACTAGTTTGAAGCTGCATGGGCTTTGACTAACATCGCATCTGGCACTGCCCACCACACTCAGGTGGTTATAAATGCTGGCGCAGTCCCCGAGTTTATCAATCTTTTGTCCTCCCCGGTTCTTGATGTCCGTGAACAAGCCGTCTGGGCGTTAGGCAATATCGCTGGCGATAGTCCCCAATGCCGCGACTACGTTCTTAGTGCTGGCGCTCTGCGACCGTTACTGGCTCTTCTTAGCGAGAACCACAAGCTCAGCATGCTTCGAAACGCGACATGGACTTTGAGTAACTTTTGCAGAGGTAAACAACCGCAGCCACAATGGGCCTTGGTGAGTACTTACTCTATGGACACTACCGTTCCTCATATGCCTCGTTAAGATATATCCCGCTCTTTCTGTCTTGACCAAACTCATCTATTCACTTGACGATGAGGTCTTGATCGACGCATGCTGGGCAATTTCCTATCTTTCGGACGGCTCCAACGATAAGATTCAGTCTGTTATTGAATCGGGCGTTTGCAGACGGCTCGTGGATCTTCTTATGCATAATTCAACATCTGTGCAAACACCCGCCCTCCGGTCAGTCGGAAACATTGTTACTGGTGACGACCTCCAAACACAGGTCGTTATTGCTTCTGGGGCTCTTCCCGCCCTCCTCTCGCTCCTGTCTTCCCCTAAAGAAGGCATTAGAAAAGAGGCATGTTGGACCATTTCGAACATTACGGCCGGCTCTCCGCACCAAATTCAGGCTGTGATTGACGCAAATATCATCCCTCCTCTTATTAACATTTTGCAGAATGCCGATTTCAAGACTAAAAAGGAAGCCTGCTGGGCTATTTCCAACGCTACGTCCGGCGGACTCCAGGAACCAGCCCAGATCCGATACCTTGTCTCTCAGGGTTGTATCAAGCCATTGTGCGACCTCCTTACTATGATGGACAACAAAATCATTCAGGTAGCACTCGATGGCCTTGATAACATCCTCAAAATTGGAGAAATGGACAAACAGGCCGCTGGGCCTGGGGCAACTAACCAATACGCGCTATATGTGGAAGAAGCAATGGGTATGGTTACAATTCACAACTTACAGCAACACGACAACCTCGAGATTTACAAGAAGGCGTTCAATATCATGGAGAAATACTTCCCTGATGACGAAGATGTAGACGCTGGTATCAGTGCTGACCACGTGGATTCTTCAGGAGCATTTGCGGTGTGTTGCAATTTTCATTTGATGGTTCGCCTCTTCTCATGTTTCCTCTATCATTGCCAGTTCCACAGCGATGTAACTGCTCCTCAGGGCGGGTTCAGTTTTGGTGGAACACAATAAATATGCAACAGCATGTCATTATCTCCGCCGACATTTGTTTCTAGTTGTTTCTCAGATTCCGATTTTGAATGCTCTCCACAGTCAATGTTCTATCCTACTTTTTCGCCCCATGATCCCTGCATGTATCTCGCGCAATCTAAGCGCACACTCCGAGCCAGTAATTTCCACTCTATATTACAGAGTTCAGTTTCGACATAGGAACACGTTTAATTTACAACAAATGGAGAAGCTGACATTTTTGTTGTGTGATCACGTGACATAGCAATGGCCTCCCAAATATTGCCTTTAGGTGGATGAAATTCTACATCACCCGTTTCCACCTCGCTCACTTTCCTTTCAGAATTAATCGACCGATGTATCGGATCTCGTATATGGGTTGTCATGAAGAGCGACCGCGAATTCACTGGGAAGCTCCTCGGATTTGACGATTTCGTGAGTGAGTGCCTTTGCCACTAATTCTCATCAGAATTATGACTGATGCACGTTTCCGCAAGACATGGTTTTAGATGACGTCACAGAATAGTTCAGTGTGATCTTATATCTACCACAGCGACGTGATTGACTTTCATTTCAGTGAGTCAACGCCACAAGGCAGAAAGGCTACAAAACTAGCACAGACTCTTCTTAATGGAAACAATATATGTATGGTGTGTACAAGATCACGAATATGTTGCTGTATTCACATTTTGATTGCTTTGCCAGTTAATCCCTGGAAGTGCGGGACCCGAAGGACCGTAGATGAAGTGTGGTAAACGTAGCCCGTCTCTAAAGTCCTCGGGTGCTAGTTTGGGGCTGCTCTCGCTCTCTTTGCTCAGGATCGTAGGCGAGGTTTCTAAGTCAAGTGAAGCTATTATCGTTAATGGATTTGGGTCATTGTTTACTGCAATACACTGAGATATTATTTTAAAAGCTAGCTTTCAGTCCGTATCTGTCACACCGAGCCGTTTTTTGATTGACATATGTCCTACTTCATTCATACCACCAGTCAGGCGTGAATATGGTGAGTGCTATCGGGTTTGTGTCATAAATAAACCGAAACTATTCAAAAAATTCTCGCAACTTAGGCTACTGGAATATCCTGCTGCCGTTCCTGCTGCCAAAAAAAAAAACAATAAACAATCCAAGTATTCGATTTCCTCATTCTTGCGCGTAGGTATGAGAGTTGCAAAATCTGAGGCAAGTCATGAATATTTCTGCAACTACCATGAGTACTAGCTCCTTGTTCTTTGATATGAGTCACCATACAGCTATTTCTATGGTTCATTTCCATTTATTTCAAGAGTGTCATGTTGAGAGAATGGGACGATTTGAAGGGCAGACAAGATTTCTTATTATTTTCTTTATCATTTTATTTCACTACTTCCAAATCAGTTTCAGAACCCTCTTATCTTGAACCATGAGAAGCAAGCCTGGATTCACACACACATCCATTCAGAGACATTATGAGGTGATCACAATGAACATATCTATGGATTGCACCCATGAGTTCAACTAAGGCAATGATACAAAGTTATCATATATGAGGGCATTTCACCCCAAACATATTTGAATCAAGTTATATAGCCAATGCATGATGAGTTGAGGTCCCAGACAATTATAAATCAGGGGCAAGTTGATAAATGAGGGTCATCCAAGGACAAACTGTTTATAGGAACACTATTTTTCACATGTATCCTTCTGAAACCTCTCCAATAGATAGAAGTATATAAGATGTACAATTAGACCAAGAAATGCATAGCTTCTACTTCAAGTTACAGTGACTCACAAAACTGGTCCAATGTTTGGCACTTTTCACTTGCTCTGAATTTTATGAACCAAATAAAAATCTATAAAATCTGAGAATATTCTCACATGTACTTCTGCATCTCAGCTTTCAATTGGTCACATTTTATGTAATAATTTTTATTGGTTGAGGTATTGCAATTTTTTGACAGTGACTCATTGGACCAGTTTTGTTGCTCTTGTCTAGATAATCAAAAACTCATTATAATTAATATATTGTATATCCCCCCTTTGCCTTCAGCACAGCTAAAACCCTCCTAGGCATACTCTCAATCAATCCCTGACACACTGAAGGCTCTATCTTGTCCCAAGGACTTCCTGTATCCTCTTCCAAAGCACTATCATCCCTCCTGGTGGCTGAGTGTACTCTCCAAGCTTCCTCTTCAGATGACTCCACAGATGCTCAATTGGATTAAGATCTAGAGACTATGCTGGCCATGAAAGAACCTCAAAATGGTTGTTTGCAAACCATTCCTTGGCCTTTTTGCAGGTATGCTTTAGATCATTATCCTGTTGAAAAATAATGTTAGCAGAAATTTTACCATAGTGCTCCAGACTGGACTGAAGATCCTCCTCCAAAATCTGGACATAGAGGTCCCCATCCATCCCTCCATCAATCTTGACAGCATATCCTGGCCCATCCCATGTCATACAGCCCCAAACCATCACAGAACCTCCACCAAATTTTAACATAACCAGCCTATTACTTGGCCCCTCTCCTGCCTTCTTCCAAGCCCATTTCTTGCTATCTGACCCTAGCCAATTGACCTTTGTCTCATCTGACCACACAACCGTCTTCCAGTCCTCTACAGTCCAATGCTGGTGAGTAATAGCAAAATCTAACCTTCCTGTGTCTCTGGGAGAGTATAGGCCATTTCTTCTTCACCACAGCCTTTAATCCAGCTTCTTTCAGCTTTCTGTGCACAGTTTGAGTAGAGAGAGGTGCATTGATGATATCCTGAAGGATCCTGGTAACTTGTACTGCATTTTGAGCTTTTTGAGAGCTGATAAGATGGACAGCATGTCAAATATTAATAGGAGAAAGCTTGGATGAGCGTCCTCTAACAGCTTTTGGGAGGTCAGGGTGGTGCTTAGAGCAAAGTCTGCAGATGGTGGCATAGCCTACACCAGTAGAGAATTGAATATGGGAGGTGGAATAGCCAGCATCAAGCTGAGAAAGGATATAGTCAACTTGAACAAGAGAGAGGGATTTCATGGTTTGTTGAAGAAGATTGTTATAGTCTATTTGTTCAATGTTGAACTATTTGTGATCACATGACCCAATTATAACTCCGACACAAGTCATGTGACCATACAAACCTAACCATACCTCTGATTGTAATCACACATTTGAAGGCAACAAAACTGGTCCAATGAGTCACTGTCAAAAAAACAATAAAGATTATTACATAAATGTGAGGAGACCAATCAAAAGCTGAGATGCTATTAAGAACTGAATCTTAGCGGAGGCAAAGTGAGGGCTGGGACTCAATATAGAGTCGACCGAGGTTCGGGGTAGGGGGGCCGAGGGGGGCCGAGGCTCGGCGAACAGGTCAAGTGGGACTTGGCTTCAGCTTATGTGCTGCGCCAGCTCAGAGTCCTGTCCCGTATTTCGGATGAGGCCTGAGGTCACCCGAAGTT
>QMFG01010603.1:0-10530 GCA_003314545.1 Ramaria sp. MG151 | reverse complement strand
TTCTCAATGTTATTGCTAACAATCTATTTGTTCATAACATTCAACTTTAATAATTGGATTCTGACAGGTATGAACGTTCTAGACTCTCATAATGACTCTCCGAAAGATTTAGGCATGGCTATCCCTACCCAAAGAGCCACGTGATTCAGAAACATGTTTCAAGAGTTGGTGATGGTCTATTATACTTTTCTTCATTCACAATTTTCCTTCCATTACTATGCTACGTTTTCTATGGCCTTTAATTAGTATACATGTACCTTGATTACTCTCCGATCCTCACGGACTCATTCCCATTCGCCCTCTCTTCCGAACCCTTTGGTATATAGCTAAACACATTTGCATGTATGTTCCCTAGTTCAATTATCGTATGTCAACTTGATTCCTCCACTCACACTTGCCAACTCATCCTCAACTTACCTTAAAACAACAACCCTATATTTTTTGAGTAAGCACTCTGATTCCACTCTTATTAGTTAAATCCACTTCAAAGAATGTAAGATCATTGGCTGTGATCGACATGAACTGCAAGGTTTATTCGATCCACGAGATAGAATCCTTTTGGAACCTCTGTCTCTTCGGAACTATGCACTTCATTCGCAGACGTTCCAAAAGTCATTTGGTTTTACTGTAGGATTTTTATTTACTTTCCAAACCCATTCGGTTATCATTAGAAATATTTCCGAATACTTTTACTAACACAACATTCATCCACAACATTTATCACTGTTATTCGGATTCTGACAGTTGTTTGAAGTGGGTTCAACTAATAAAAGTAGAATTGGAGTACTTACTCAAATATGAGGTTATTGTTCAAGGTGAATTTAGGACGAGTTGGCAAGTATGGGTAGGAAGAATCAAGTTGACATACAATAATTGAACTGAGGAATATACATGTGAATGTACTAGCTTTTATACCGAACGGTTCGGAAGAGTGAGTGAATGGAAAAGGGTGTCACGATCACAATTTGGGCATCGCATTCAGATCATCTTCGTTCCGAAGCAATCCTTCTAAAGCATTTCATCCGAAGTCCAAAACAACATTCTCACACTCCCATCACTTTCATCCCACAACTCTTTGCCTATCACTTCAACTCAAATACGTCATCTATTGAAACAATCCTGGTGAAACAATCAGTGGTCAGGTCCCATCATATTCTTTTTTTAGAAAAGAACCACCCTGACTATCCCCATCACTATCCCCATCTTTCACCATGAAACTATGGATTGAGTTATTCATATTCACTCAAAGCTTGCGATGACTTGCCATATCATCAGGCTTAACGGTATGAACGTTCTAGACTCTCATAATGACTATCCGAAATATTTAGGCATGACTATCCCTACCCAAAGAGCCACGTGATTCGGAAACATGTTTCAAGAGTTGTTGTGGGTCCGTTAATCTTCTTCTTCATTCACAATTTTCCTATCACCCTTGTTCTTTGTTTCCTATGGCCTTTAATTAGTATACATGTACATTGATCACTCTCCGATCCTCATGGACTCATTCCTATTCGTCCTCGCTTCTGAACCCTTCGGTATATAGCTAAACACATTCGCATGTATGTTCCCTAGTTCAATTATTGTATGTCAACTTGACTTTCCACCCATACTTTCCAAACTCACTCCCAACTCAACTTCACCAACAACTGTATATTTTTGAGTAAGCCCTTCAATTCAACTTTTATTAGTTAAATCCACTTCAAGGAATGTAAGATCATTGGCTGTGATTGACATGAACTGCAAAGTTCATTCGATTCACGAGATAGAATCCTTTCAGAACCTCTGTTTCTTCGGAACTATGCACTTCATTCGCAAACGTTCCGAAAGTCATTCGCTTTTACTGTAGGATTTCCATTTGCTTTCCAAAACCACTCTATTACTATTAGGGATGTTTCCGAACACTTTTACTAATCCAACATCTATCCACAACATTTATTGCTATTATTTGGATTCTGACAAAGGGTCTGTAAGGATCGGAAAGTAGCTAAGGTACATGTAGACTAATTAAAGGCCATTGAAAACAAAGAACAAGGGTGGTAGGAAAATTGTGAATAGAAGAAAAAAGATTAACGAACTAACAATAACTCTTGAAACATGTTTCTGAATCGCATGGCTCTTCGGGTAAAGTTATCTGTCCTTGAATCCTTTGGAGAGTGATCCTGATGGTCTAGAATATTCATATCATGATGCCTAATGATATATAATGTCATCGCAAGCTTTGATGGAGTGGAGGTACCTCAATCAATAAGTTCATTGTGAAAGATGGGGATAGTGATGGGGATATTCAGGGTGCTTCTTTTCCAGAAAAGGTTATGATCAGACCTGGTTATTGATTGTTTCACTAAACACCAAATAGAGTGACTGATGAGCTGTATTGAGTGACCAGATCAAGTTTATGCAATGTGCTTGAATGAGATGATTTGAATTCCAAACGAAGATCTTTGGATAGAATGTGTTCGGAGGTCTCAAATATCATTCGTGACACATTCCTGACATTCAGGATCACCCCCTAAAGGATTAGCACATGGTGGTCCCTACCTGAAGAGCCATATGATTCAGAAACATGTTTTGGGATGTAGTTGTAGCTTGTTAATTTTTTTCTCTACTCACAATTTTCCTACCTCCCTTGTTCTTTCATCCCTACCATGTTTAATTAGCATACATGTACCTTACCTACCTTCTGACCCTCATGGACTCTTTCCTATTCATTCTCTCTTCCAAACTGTTTGGTATATAGGTAGTACTTTTGCACGTATATTCCCTAGTTCAAGTATTGTATGTCTGCTTGTTTGCCTTTCTCAAACCTATCAACTCATTGTGAACTACCTTGAACAAAAGTCTTTGGACAACTACACCCTTGAGTGAGTACTCTAACCTTGTTTACATTAGCTTAAATTCACTTTGAAACAATGTAATATTATTGGCTGTGGTTGGCATGGACTGTGAAGTCCATTCAACTCATGAGATCAAATTCCTTTGGAACTATGCACCCTTTTGCAAACATTCCAAAGGTCATTCACTTTTACTGTAGGATTTCTATGTTATGAAATATAAATGAATATATTTAATATTAAGATTAAGCTGATCTCCAGTTAGATAACTTGGTGATCATGGTTGGGTTGCTGACTAATCAGCATGGCAATCAGCTGGTATGCACTGGAGTTCGAATTGGTAAGCTTCAGTAATGGTGAGGGATGTTCTGACAGGTTTAGAAGATAAATGTCGAGTGGTGAATGGTAGATAATATGTAGTAAATGTTATAGACAATGAATCAATAAGGGATTCAGTCTTAGATGGATTGTAGAATAAAAGAGGATGATAAACTGAATATTCTCTTAGTGAGTGGGAGTGAAATAGAATTCAATCATTGACTGGTTTTTTATTTAGTGTTTCTGGAGCATTGCTTTATACTGTCAGAATCCAAATTTCAGTGATAAAAGATGTATATGAAGGTTGGGTTAGTGAATCTGTTCGGAAATATTCCTAATGATAACAAAATGGTTTTGGAAAGTGAATAGAAATCCTACAGTAAATGCAAATGGCTTTTGGAACGTATGCGAATGAAGTGCATAGTTCCGAAGAGATAGAGGTTCCGAAAGGATTCTATCTCTTGGATCGAATGAACTTTGCAGTTCATGTCAATCACAGCCAATGATCTTACATTCCTGGAAGTGGATTTAACTAATAAAAGTGGAATTGGAGTGCTTACTCAAAAAATATAAAGTTGTTGTTGAAGGTGATTTGGGAAGTGTGAGTAGAAAATCAAGTTGACATACAATAATTGAACTAGGGAATATACATGCGAATGTGCTAGCTATATACTGAACCCTTCGGAAGGAAGAGCAAATGGGAAAGAATCTGTGAGGGTCGGAAAATAGCTAAGGTACATGTATACTAATTAAAGGCCATAGAAAACAAAGAACAAGGGTGGTAGGAAAACTGTGAATGAAGAAAAAAATTAACGAACCAACAATAACTCTTGAAACTTGTTTCCGAATCGCATAACTCTTCGGGTAAAGATAATTGTCCCTAGATTCTTTGGAAGATGATCTTGAGGGTCTGAAACATCCATATTATAGAGTCTAATAATATGGAATGTCATTGCAAGCTTCCAAAGAATAGAAACAACTCAATCAATGAGTATAATGAAAAATATGGGGATAGTGATGGGGATAGTCAGGGTGGTTCTTTTTTGGAAAAGGTTATGATCACCCCTGACCAATGATGTGTTTCACTAAACATTGATAGATTGATGCAGGGAAACTGATGAAGAAGCAGGTTGTTGAATGAAAATGATGTAATTGGAGCATTGATGGTTCGGGGTTCGGACAATCTGTTCGGAAGAGGTGGTTCGGAAGATCCATGATATAGGTGAGGTGTCCATATTGTGATCGTGACATATACGAGTAAACTAAGGGGGAGGTCACAAGCGAAGTGTGGAGTGAGGTAAGACATATAGGAGGTCAGGGTTAAGGTTTACTTCAATGACCTCATAGTCAGCAGGTAAATATGTGTAGAAAGTTCCTGTACCCCTTGAAGCTGTTGTCCGGTGCTCCAATTCCTAATATATGTATGTATATATGGGGATATGGTCCAATTAACTATTGAATGGATATGGAGAAAAAGAGGAGAATATTTTCTCAAGAATGGGGAAAATACTAGAATATTGTATCTGTTGTTTTTGGGTGCATATATGCAGCTGGATGCATTCATAATGTCTTGTAGTAATTGTAGAGAAATAGAATGTCGGATATGAATGTGATAGGAGGAGTATTGGTGGTGTAGTGAATATAATGGTGAGTAGTGGGTGCATATATTGAGTGAAGACTTAATAAATCATATTTACAACATTCTATTCACTTTCAAATATCATTTTATTACTACTAGCAACATCTCCAATTGTTTGAACTAACCACACATTCATCTGCAACTCTTATAACTTATAATTCAAGTCTGACAGGAAGTTGGGCCATTCATCCTATTGATAGTTGATATATGTCCAAAGATATTGTTCAAGGATTTGATTCATACATTCAGTTTGTCTATCCATTTGTGGATAATATGCTGTCAAAAGGTTTCCTTTGATGTTAAGTAATTTGCAGAGTGATGTCCAAAATTGCAATACGAAGTGTTTCCCTCTATTGGAGATAAGATACCATGTTTAGTAAACATATCTCATAAGGAAATCATGGCAACTTCAAATTCATCAATGTCCAAATCCACTGGGATGAACAATGGCATTTTTGTGAGACAGTTGACAATAACAAGGCTCATGTCATGACCATTGGATAAAGGAAGTCCTTTGATGAAATCCATGGATATAGAGTCTCAGGGTCATTTTGTGATTGGAAGGAATCAAAGAGGACTGAATGGGTTATGATGGATGGACTTTGCATGTTGACATTGTGAGTAGGATCCAATGTATTTGGTGATGAACTGAATCATGTTTGGCCAATGATACTGTTAATGAATGTTGCTGATAGTTTTACTTATCCCTGGGTGACCAGAAAGTGGATGGTCATGTAGTGATTTTAGAATTTTGGGTTGAATGCCATTGTGATTTGGGATGTAGATGAGACCCTTGTAAAGCAATATCAAGCCATCTTTGGAGAGTGTGTAGGGGTCAGGTGTAGAGTTATGTTTGACAATTGTTGAGGTGTTTGATTGTATATGGGTAAGATGTCCAAGTGCAATCAGATCTGTGAGTTGTCCTTGTTTAATAGATGTGAGTGGAGATGCAGAATCAAGAAGAATGGCTCTAATGAGTTGCCCAGCTTTGAACATGGATTTGCTAATGTCTAGGTACCATCCCCCCCTTTTGGGTAGACATTCCCTCAATGGGTGAGTCCATCTGGCTTGGTACCTAGTTGCCCCACACGATAGTGAATGATATAGTTGAATCCTGAAAGGTGTTTGGACCATTGAACCTGTCTGTGTGTGAGTTGCTTTGATGTAGCAAAATATTCTAGATTTTTGTGATCAGAGAGTATGAGCAAAACATGTGTTGTGCCTTCCAAATAGTTTCACCATTGTTTGAATACTGTCACAATCATGATTTGTGTCCTACTCACCTTCCGATCCATCTGAACAACCTTCTTCCAAATTGATTCTTCAGAATCCAAACCATCGACAATCTCGTCGCACATGAACCATTCAACATCCTGTCGTCCTTAACACCATGATTTGTCCTGATAACATCACAAGGATCCTGTCAGAACCCAACCGAAACCTCAGGCCCCCAGGCCCAAACCCCCGACCATCACGTTTCACCTATTCATACCTCATGTTTGATCTCTCCCCCTCATAGCTTATGACCCTGACCTCGGTCATTTGGTCACCGATCCCCGAACTCTCTCGTATATAATTCGCTCATTCATGTACATGATAGTCAGTTCTGATATCGACTAAGATACCCCAATACACCTTGCTTAATCTCTACGCTCCTTCGTTCCCTTCGCTAAGGTCACGCCCGAACTTCGGGTGACCTCGGGCCTTGTCCGAAATACAGGACAGGACTCTGAGCTGGCGCAGCACATAAGCGGAAGCCAAGTCCCATTCGACCTGTTCGCCGAGCCTTGGCCCCCCTCTGCCCCCCAACCCCGAACCTCGGTCGACTCTATATTGAGTCCCAACCTTCACTCTGCCTCCGCTAAGACTCAGTTCTTAACAGATCCAACCAATAGATCAGGTTCTGTTATTAGCCTTTCCTCAGAAAAGAAGCATCTCCACTATCCCCATCACTATCCCCATCTATTTCTAGGAACTCAATATCAGGGTCGGTTCTATGCTTCTAAAAGCTTATGGTGACAGGATATACGATTCAATATGTTGACGCGTTCATCTCCGATATTCAGGGTCATTGTTTGAAGAAATGACACAGGGGTTCCTTTATCCGAAAAGATGCACGATTCGGAAACACATTTCAGGATTTATTTCTAGATCATTAAATCTTTTTCTTATTCACAATTTTCCTTCAACCCTTGTTCTTTATTTCCTATGGCCTTTAATTAGCATACATGTACCTTAGCTACTTTCCGATCCCCATGGACTCCTGCCCATTTGCTCTTGCCTCTGAACCATCTAGTATATAAGTAGCACATTCGCATGTATGATCCCCAGTTCAATTATTGCACATCTACTTGATTGATCTACTCTAACTTGACATCTCGTCATGAACTATCTTGAACAACAAATTCACTCTGAAGTAAGTACTATAAAACTTATCTATTTTGGTTCAAATACACTTCGAAAGAATGTAAAACCATTGGCTGTGATCGACATGAACTGCAAAGTTCATTTGATCCATGAGAGAGCATCCTTTCAGAACACCTCTCTCTTTGGAACTGTGCACTTCTTTGCAAACATTCCGAAAGCCATTCACTTTTACTGTAGGATTTCTATTTGCTTTCGAATATCATTCTAATATCATTGAAACATTTTCGAACATTGTTACTAACATTATATTCACTTATAACATTCATCTTTGATAATTGGATTCTGACAAATACCTCATAGATGGCAAGGAGTTTTTCAGGGTTCTCCTATTTCATTTTCCATGTCTGCTCTGATTATGTAATAAGTGCCCACTAGGGCTTAGGGTTTCATCTGGTATGGTGCTTCTCTTCAGCTTGATTTCAGAGGATATCTGCTGTACCAGCTGGGCATTGTTCTCTATCGGCTCTCTTATCCTTGAGCATCTTTGGTTGTGGCCTCATCATTCAGTGTTGCCCTCACAGAAGATCAAGCTCACAGGATGACCCCACACTTCACACATACTTCCTTCAAACCACATTATGTCTGATCAACTTCCTGAAGCCTATTGGAACTCACTGGGAGAAAATGGTGGCTTTCTGCAAGCACTACTTGACAACTAACAACAACAGAGTCAGCACCTTCTCATACAGATTCAAGGCCTCCAAAACCATACTAGTAACATGGAAGGCACAATAGTTCAGGCTGCTACTGCAGCTCCTCGAGCAGCTGCTGAAAACTGTTGTGGCGCTTGTAAATAGTTTAGGATATGTAAAAACTGAATAAACTATCAGTTTCACCTCAGTGTGAACAAGCACTGAGGTGTTTGTCCTTGAGCCTCTAACTATATATGCAGCTGGTTTTCAGAATCCAAATATCAATGATAAAAAGTGTGGATGAATGTTGTGTTAGTGAATCTGTTCGGAAATGTTCCTAATGCTAATAGAATTGTTTTCGAAAGTAAATAGAAATCCTACAGTAAAAGCGAATGGCTTTCGGAATGTCTGTGAATGAAATGCATAGTTCCAAAGAGATAAAGGTTCCGAAAGGATTCTATCTCGTAGATCGAATGAACTTGGCAGTTCATGTCGATCACAGCCAATGATCTCACATTCTTTGAAGTGGGTTAAACTAATAAAAGTAGGATTGGAGTGCTTACTCAAATATGGGGCTGTTGTTCAAGGTGAATTTAGGGTGAGTCGGAGAGTATGGGTAGGAAGAATCAAGTTGACATACAATAATTGAACTAGGGAATATACATGTGAATGTGCTAGCTATATATCAAAGGGATCGGAAGAGAGAGCGAATGGGGAAGAGTCCGTGAGGATTGGAAAATAGTTAAGGTACAAGTATACTAACTAAAGGCCATAGAAAACAAGGAACAAGGATGGAAGGAGAATTGTCCATGAAGAAAGGGGGTGAAACGGACTAAGAACCAATCCTGAAACATGTTTCTGAATCGCATGGCTCTTCGGGTAAAGATAACCGTCCCTAGATTCTTTGGAGGATGATCCTGAGGGTCTGAAACATCCATATTATAGAGTCTAATAATATGGAATGTCATTGCAAGCTTCCAAAGAATAGAAACAACTCAATCAATGAGTATAATGAAAAATATGGGGATAGTGATGGGGATAGTCAGGGTGGTTCTTTTTGGAAAAGGTTATGATTACTCCTGACCAACGATGTGTTTCACTAAACATTGATAGATTGATGCAGGGGAACTGATGAAGAAGCAGGTTGTTGAATGAAAATGATGTAATTGGGGTGTTGATGGTTCGGGGTTCGGACAATCTGTTCGGAAGAGGTGGTTCGGAAGATCCATGATATAGGTGAGGTGTCCATATTGTGATCGTGACACTGGTTAACTAGCCTCATGTCTTTGGCACAAGTTCCAGCTGCATGTTATCAATACTAATATTACTTATTCTATCTACCGCAGTGTGGATTGACCATGCCGCTGTTGCAGCCTATAGGCACCCATGCAAGTTTGCTCCTGCGGGGCTACGTGCACCAACACTCCCCCTCAATCCATGCGTAGTCCTAGGAGCTCGCGGAGTGTTTCGAAGGGTTTTGCCAATAGAGCTCTATAGCTTCGTTCAGGATTGCCTTGCGAATAAAATGATAATGAATCTTGATATGTTTCGTTCTTGCATGATACCGGTCATTCTTGGCTATGGCGATGGCCGACTGGTTGTCACAGTATACCAGCGTCGGCAGTTGCAGGTGCGTGAGTATTTCACCTAGGAATGCCCATATCCATAGGGTTTCTTTGACTGCATGCGTCATAGCCACATACTCAGACTCTGTGGTTGACAACGATACTAGAGTCTGCTTCCTCGAGTTCCAGGAGACGGCTCCTCCTCCCATGCAAAATGCGTACCCGGAGATAGTGTGCCTATGTTCTTGTGAGTTGCCATCGGTGTCGCTGTATCCTATAATAGCTGAGCCTTGCCGCCTTGCCTCTTCCTCCCATAATAGCTCCCTTGTTTCTCCAATGGTAGGTTTTGCCCTCTTAGTCCCCTTTAGGTATCTAATAACTCGCTTTACCGCTTCCCAGTGGGCCTGTCCAGGGTTGGACATGAAATGGGCAAGGTACGACACCACGTAAGCAATGTCTGGTCTGGTCCCTACCACCGCATACATGAGGGATCCTATGGCCTCCCTGTAAGGTATGCATCTCATCTCGTCAATTTCTTTTTCGGTGGTTGGGGACTGGGAACTTGTAAGGTTGTTGTCACGATCACAATTTGGGCATCACATTCAGATCATCTTTGTTCCGAAGCAATCCTTCCGAAGCATTTCGTCCGAAGTCCAAAACAACATTCTCACACTCCCATCACTTTCATCCCACAACTCTTTGCCTATCACTTCAACTCAAATATGTCATCTATTGAAACAATCCTGGTGAAACAATCAGTGGTCAGGTCCCATCATATTCTTTTTTTAGAAAAGAACCACCCTGACTATTGTCAGAATCCAATTATCAAAGTTAAATGTTATGAACAAATGTATTGTTAGCAATAACATTTAAAAAGGTTTCCACATGAGGAAAATAGTGTTCGAAAATGAAAGGTAGTCCTACAGAAAAAGCGAAGGGCTTTCGGGATGTTTGCGAAGAAGTGCATGGTTCCGAAGAGATAGATATTCCGAAAGGATTCTATCTCGTGGATCGGATGAACCGTATGGTTCACGCCGATCACACCCAGTACGATTACATTCTTTCAAAGTGTAATCAAATTTAAAGTGATAGGTTTTATAGGACTTACTTTGAAATGA